>JAVAXP010000036.1:434772-549061 GCA_031163375.1 Conogethes punctiferalis | reverse complement strand
TTTTGGTTTGGCAGCCTCGGTGGTGCATTCATTGGTTGATGGGTTAAGCCCGAAAGCACCGACGAACCGTGGGCTCCGGGTTCGATTCCCGGTTTTGACCCGCAATTTAGGAAACGAACTTTTCTAGATTGGCTCGGGTCTGGGTGTTCTGGGAGATTGCTCCCAATATTGACTTCCCTTGATTAGCTCATACATATCAATTGACATAATAATATTTTTGAGGTCTAACCGGTCACGCACGGTCCGATTTCAGAGAAATTTTCTCATATGAACGCTTTGTTTCTGGTATAATCTCCCTGTCTGTGCAAGGGAATACTGTATGGGGCGTTGCTACATATGGTTCGACATTTCCGTCTCCGGCCCCCTATCGCCCGCTCTATCGCCCTCCCGCGGCCATGACAATTTTCCACGCTGGACTTTGTCAAGGCTTGATCGGGAGAAAGCGAAAGAGGCGGCGATAGTGGAAGCCTGGGTCACGGAGGGTACGGGGCTCACCGAGGTGGACGCTGAGGCTGAAGAGTTCCGGGGGGCCATGACACGCATTTGTAGCGCGTCGATGCCCCGAACCGGACCTCGGCCTCCTAGACGGAGCGTCTACTGGTGGAGCCCTGAAATCGCAGCCCTCCGTGAGGCCTGCGTAAGGGCGAGACGCACCATCCAGCGCCACCGGCGACGACGGCGAGGCGATGTGGCCCAGGAGGCCCCGCTGCTCGACGCCTACCGAGCAGCGAAGGCAGCCCTCCAGGAAGCAATCCGGGAGGGCAAAAAGCGCTCCAGGGACGAAATGCTATCGTCCCTGAGCCGGGACCCCTGGGGGCGGCCCTACAGACGGGCGAGGCAAAAGCTTCGCCCGTGGACACCCCCGGTGACTCTGACGCTCGAGCCAAGGGTCCTGCAGAGCGTAGTTCCTGCCCTTTTCCCAGTTCGAGAAGGGTGGGAGCCTCCTCGAATGTACCCGCATCCGCCAGCGGGTCAAGGATTCGAGGAGGTTACGGAGGAGGAGGTGAGCGTGGCTGTGAAGCGGCTACGCTCAAAGAGCGTTGCACCTGGCCCGGACGGTGTACCGGGCAAGGTGCTGGCCCTGGCTCTTGGTTGGCTGGAGGAGCGCTTTAGACGCTTGGCGTCTGAGGCGCTGCGCCAGGGTCATTTCCCGGCGGTGTGGAAGATAGGGCGCCTGATCCTGTTGAGGAAAGAGGGGCGCCCAGCAGATTCCCCGTCGGGATACCGCCCGATCGTCCTGCTGGATAAGGCCGGGAAGCTTTTGGAGCGTCTAATTGCTTCCCGCCTCAACCAGCACTTGACGCAGGTGGGACCGGATCTGTCGCCGTACCAGTACGGCTTCAGGTCCGAACGGTCCACCGTAGACGCCATCCTCCGTGTAAAGGGGTTGGCGGATCGGGCGATGGCTGAGGGGGGAGTTCTGATGGCGGTGTCTCTTGACATCGCCAACGCGTTCAACTCCCTCCCTTGGCCTTGTATCCTGCAGGCGCTCCGGCACCATGGTGTACCGGAGTACCTGCAGGCGGCGGTGCGCTCTTACCTAGAGGGTAGGAGCGTAGCCTACGAGGCGCGCACTGGCGTGGAGACCCACCCTATGTCGTGCGGTGTTCCACAGGGTTCGGTTCTTGGTCTGCTCCTGTGGAACATCGGTTACGACTGGGTCCTCCGCGGCCGACTCCCGGCTGGCGTCGGTGTAACTTGTTACGCTGACGACACCCTGGTGACGGCCAAAGGGAGAACCCACGCCGAGGCCATACAGCGCGCCTCAGAGGGGGCGGAGGCAGTGGTCCGCCGGATCCGCGCCTTGGGCCTCAAAGTGGCCCTAGAGAAGACCGAGGCCATATGTTTCCATGGGCCTCGGCGCGCGCCTCCCACCGACTCTGTCGTGATGGTAGAAGGCGCGCGGATTCCCGTCGGCACAATCCTGAAATATTTGGGATTGTGGCTCGACGGGCGGTCGACGTTTAGGGGCCACTTCGAAAAGCTGTGGCCCAAGTTGGCGGGGACAGCGGGCGCATTAAGCGGACTGCTGCCCAATGTGGGGGGGCCCTCTGCAGCGTGCCGGCGGCTCTACCTAGGCGTCCTCAGATCGATGGCCCTTTATGGGTCACCGGTCTGGGCTGGCGCCATTACGGTGGAGACTTCCGGCGCGCTGCGGAGGGCCCAACGCCCCCTGGCGTTGAGGGCCATCCGCGGATATAGAACTATATCCGCGGATGCCGCCACTGCGATTGCCGGGTCCCTTCCGTGGGACCTGGACGCTGCCGTACTCGCCGCAGTCTACCTGTGGCGAGCCGAGCAGCGGTCGCGGGGCCTCCGGCCAGCGCCCGCCGAAGTCGGAGCGCAGAAAGAGGCCGTTGAGGCGGAGGCGCTCACAGTATGGCGTGAGCGCCTCGAGGCTGCCCCGTGGGGGCGCCGCATCCACTCTTCCAAGATGGGGCCAATGGCCTAAGAGGTGGTGACGTACCGGCTGACCCAGGTCCTCACGGGACATGGATGTTTCGGCCGGTACTTATGGAGGATCAAGCGAGAGCCTGATCCTCTATGCCGTCACTGCGACAGTGGCTCGGAGGACACGGCAGAGCATACGCTTCAGCATTGCCCTGCCTGGGCCAATGAGCGCTCCGTCCTCGTTACTGTCGCACAGGACCTCGACCTGCCGCAACTCTTGCGGCAGATGACGGCGTCGAAGGAGGTCTGGCGAGCGATGCTCGCATTCTGCGAGACAGTGATCTCGCAGAAGGAGGCGGCGGAAAGAGAGCGTGAGGCTGCGGTAGACGCGCCCGCTCTACGCCGCCCCCGGCCCGGGCGTCGCCGGAGGGCATACAACGCATCGTATGCCCTCTGAGCCTCTCCTTCGTGCCCCGAGTGGTGAGTGCGGGGGCGCGATCCACTCATAGGGGCGTAACGGTGTGGTGGGTGCAGCCACACCGTTGCACGAGGTCCGCCCGGGGAGCACTCTACTGCTCCCCGGATCCGGGGGCAGGGGTATTTGCCCTCTCCGGACCAGGAGTGCCGGCCGCTTATCATCTGCGGCTGGCCAGGGCAGGCAGGGATATGGCCGTATGCTTCGGCGCTACCCGTGTCCCTGCAACTTGCTGCCCACTGGCGACACAGGGGGGTTTAGTGGGTATGCCCTCCCTTTTGGGAGGTGTGAGTCCCACACACCATGCCGCCTCCCCCCGGAGACGGCATGAAGGTGCCTAATGCATTCCCCTCTTAAAAAAAAAAAAAAAAGGACACATTGTGACCCCGGAGTACCCTAATACTGCGTCAAGTAGCGAGTTTTTTCGTTCCTACAATTAGTGAACATTTCGTCTTTAACTATAACTTAAATAGCGTCGTACATTTAAACATAGGTATAAATGATAATATAGCCTTATTAGTAGATAGTGGCGCAAGTATCTGCGTCGTGAAATACGAGTGGTTAGTTGACCACCCAGAGTACATGAATGAATTACGCTATGACTCAATTACAATAAAAGGTGTTAGTGGTAAATTGATATCGGAAGGTTATTATCTATTTAGATTTGTTATGCAAAGGCATTAATTTTAGGGAAAAGTTTTACGTTTTTAAGAATCTGTCATGTAATGCAGATGGAATTTTAGGTGATAATTTTTTTAGACAATACAAGGCCATAATTAATTACGAATCGAGAACTTTACGTTTATCGAATAGCGCATCAGTAGTTACCTTGGATATAGGACAGAGCAACGACAGGTACACCCATGTGATACCTGCGAGATGCGAAGTAATAAGTCACATACCTTGTAGCTTAAAAGGAGACAGAGTAGTCTTAGCACAGGAAGTTAGAGAAGGAGTTTTTATTGCTGGAATGATTTCCAAGCCCTTAGATAATAATAATAATAATAAGCCCCCTAAAGCCCAACCTTACGTCCGTGCTTGACCATCAAAGCCACGTGGGGGGCGGACACCCGCAATGAAGTTACTATGCGGGTGACCAACAAGGCAATGGTAACCCCTTTATGGAGAAAATGAATAATAGGAAGTATAATTTGCGGCCGCTGCCCGGGGGTCGCCGGGGCACACCTGGAGCCGGCGCTGGGTGTTCCAGCATGCGAACCGTTGGCGACGGGGGGCTGAGCAGGCGGGCTCCCCTCGATAAATTATCTACAGCCGAAAACAACCCACCATCTCAAAATAACACTGATTTAAACTTGTCAGACTCGACATCGATCATATCTAGTGGCTCATCATTTCGCCAAACAGAGATGTCCTCAACTTCATCGTCTGATAACGAAGAATTTGTAGACGTTGTGCAGGAGGCTGAATTGGCCGCTGTAACTGTACCCGCTACAAATGCATCGACCAAACGTAGAAAGTGGAACCCTGAAATGAATAAGTTCATACTACGTACGTACCTATTAATAACACAGTTAGAATCGGACACAAAAACCTACTTAGACGAGCTGCATTCTAAATTCTGCGAGAAGTTCCCAAATACACAGGTTACTAGACAAAGGTTAGGAGACCAAAGAAGAGTAATAGTAAGAAACAGACTATTGCCACAAAACACAATAGATAACATTTACATGGAAGTACAGGAGGAAATAAACCGAAATAATCTAAATACACAAAGCATACAACCATCATTATCAAACACACAACCATCGCTATCATACACTCAACCATCACTATCAAACACACAACCATCACTATCAAACACACAACCACTAACAGCTAACATAACAAATCGACAACCTAATCAACGAATAAAATGGAGCAATATCTACAATGAAACTATAATACGCGAATACTTTAAAGTAACAAGATTAGAGACCGACATGACAGCTTACCGACCAAAAATACACCAACACTTTATCAGAGCTTTCCCTAATCTGTCTCATGTAACTGAGCAGAGAATAGCCGACCAAAGAAGACTTATAATAAAAAACAAAATGATTAACACTAAAAGATTAGAAGAAATCAAACAGGAGGTTGCTAATGAATTGGAACTTGAAATAAATAATAGTAGTACACAACAACAAGATTTACAGATAGATTCAGATAGATTTCCACAACCAGACACATTATTACAGTCTCATACTCAACCACATAGACATTTTGATGTTGAGTATATCATGCAAGATAACACAGATCATTCGAGAAGAACATACATTAGTGAGGTATTAGATAATAATGACTTACCTTCTGAAACTAGGAACCAAGAAAGAGACTTCAGTATAGATAAAACATTCCAAGATGCACTAGAATATTATACCAACTCGAATCCGGTCACTAGATGCTATATTCCAAAACAAAGATCAACCAAAATGCTTGCTAGAGTCGTACAATATATAGATAACATGATTTTGCCACAATATGTAAATATTAATACAAACTATACTACCTTCCAAACAGTACTATATTGTGCAGCATGGACAGCAGCAAAAATGAACGGAGCGAAACTCGATCTTCCACAACAAGAACCCACGAACCAAAAGAACAAAATTAATAAACCAAGATGGCAACGACGTCTTGAACGAAAGGTTAAAGACTTAAGAGCTAAAATAGGACGGCTTACACACTATATTAATGGAAATCGAACCCGGAAGCTTATAGTCCATGTTAACAAAATAATATTAGAATATAAAGTCCATTCAGTCCACGAAGAAACTAATACTCAACTTACACACTTCCTAGATACACTCAAGCAAAAACTCTCCGTAGTTAATAGTAGACTCAATAGATATAAAGCTTGCACACTTCGTAAAACACAGAATAATCAGTTCAGAACCAATGAAAAACAATTTTATAGAAATATATCAAATTTCAATTCTAATATTGCACCAAATAATAATGAAAATAGTTCAACAGTATCTCCAGAGGAGCTCAGACGTTTTTGGGCTGCCATATGGGAAAATCCTATGCAGCATAATCAGGAAGCCGAATGGATTGCTAAAGAGAAGATAAAATCTGAAAGTATACAAGATATGGAATTTGATACCATATCTGAGGACACCTTACATAGTGTCCTAGGAAAGCTACACAACTGGAAGGCACCCGGTACAGATCACATACATAATTACTGGATTAAAAAATACACTTACTTACACTCTTTCTTGCATAAATTCATAAATAGTTTTATAAATAATCCAGACACCATTCCAGAATACCTAACAACTGGCATTACTTACATGTTACCAAAAGATACCACAGATACTTTGAATCCTGCCAAATATAGACCAATTACATGCTTACAAACCACATATAAAATCATCACATCTTGCTTAACTGATATTATATATAAACATGCCGATAAGAACCATATTATGACAGAACAACAGAAAGGTTGCCGAAGATCAAGTCACGGATGTAAAGAACAGCTTACTATAGATGCGGTTATCCAAAAACAAGTCCAACAAAATAAAAGCAATTTGTTCTCTATGTACGTTGACTATAAAAAGGCGTATGATTCTGTTCCCCATAGCTGGTTGTTAAAAATTTTAGAAATGTACAAAATACATCCCATGATACTTACTTTCTTGCAGCATATCTCTCAAAGATGGTCGACCAAGTTACAAATAAAATCTGCTACAGGTACTAAATGCACTGACCCAATATCCATAAAAAGGGGTATTTTCCAAGGGGATGCTCTTAGCCCGTTATGGTTTTGCCTTGCACTTAACCCCTTATCAAACATATTAAATTCCACGAATAAAGGTTATACTTTAAAATGTCACAGCAATACAAATTCAACTTCCCAATCGATTGTTTTAGATAAAGAACCACTAAGCCATCTAATGTATATGGATGACATAAAACTTTATGCAGAAACGGAAAATGATTTAATAGATTTGGTCAACATTACAGAAAATTTCTCGCAGGATATACATATGGAGTTTGGAGTGGATAAGTGTAAGATCAATTCAATTAAAGCAGGACACAATCATCAACATTCATATACAATGATCTCAGGCGAATTAATCACAGCACTAGAAGAAAAGGATGTTTATAAATATTTAGGTTACAATCAGTCGAATCTTATAGAACACAAAAATATCAAAGCTACTCTTACAAAAAAGTTCCAACATAGACTTAACTCCATTTTGAATACACAACTGAACTCTAAAAACACTATCAAAGGAATTAACACTTATGCGATACCGATACTCACATACTCATTTGGAATAATACGCTGGACAAAGACAGAACTAAAAGCATTACAACGAACCATACACACTACCATGAGGAAACACCGAAAGCATCATCCGCGATCATGCGTACAGCGAATGACACTACCGCGAGATGATGGCGGGAGAGGCCTCATAGACATACCTAACTTACATGCAAAACAGATAACAAACCTGAGAAAATACTTTCACGATAAAACACAAACATCCACATTACACCTTGCAATAGTAGAAAACGATTACAAACTAACACCGTTAAATTTAAAAGATAAAAGCCAACAGATTAATGAGAAACAGACGGATAAAGACACAAAACTCCGAGATTGGTCAATTAAGTCTCTCCATGGAAGGCACTTTCACGACCTTCGCCACGCAAACGTCGACAGTAAGGCGTCGAACGAGTGGCTAAAGCGAGGTGAGCTCTTCCCGGAGACAGAGGGCTTTCTTATGGCCATCCAAGATCAGGTCATTGAAACGCGGAACTATCAGAAGCACATCATCAAGTTGCCTATTACAGATATCTGCCGCCGATGCAATAGTGCCTCGGAAACTATCCAACATATAACTGGATCCTGCAAAGCAATAGCCCAGAGCGATTATAAACACCGTCATGACCAAGTAGCTAACATCATCCACCAGCTACTTTCGCATAAACATAAATTAATCTCAGAACCACCAGTCCCATACTATAAATACAAAGCAGAAAGTGTCCTAGAAAACTCTACATATAAACTCTACTACGACCGAGCTATCTTGACTGATAAGACCGTCCACTTCAATAGACCAGACATAACTTTACTAAACAAGATTAATAAAACTGCACATCTCATAGACATTTCAATACCTAATACACATAACTTACAACGCACCATCACAGAAAAACTAACAAAATATTTGGAGTTAAAAGATGAGATAGCCCGTATGTGGCAGTTGAGGAAAGTAACAATTGTCCCGATTGTGCTTTCTTCTACTGGCGTCATACCCATACAGTTGGTTCCTTCTCTTCGAGCCTTAGATCTTCGCGACGAAACTTACGTACAATTGCAAAAGGCATGTATACTGAATACCTGTAGGTTGACTAGAAAGTTTTTGCAGTCCGAGCAAAACACCGCCGTACCATGAACACCTAAAATGATGTCCACTTGGCTTCGGCCCGTGGGCAACATTAATACCGATGTCAAATCGAGGCTAGTAAAATAGAAAACAGAAATAATAATAATAATAAGAGCGTAGGGAAGTGACGACCCCATCGCCCACTGTTAGGAGTTGTTGAGCTTCGCACCATGAAGAGCAACAACTCCAATCAGTGCAGTCAGTCTCCGCAGGGCAGCTTGTGGCCAGCTGTTGGTGTGTGGCGACACCACGGACCCGAGACCTCCCGGGGGAGCACACCATCTTTCCCCCACCTCTGGCTTGCCTTCAATGGCCGTCCAGAGTGGAGCGCAGGAGCTATATGCTTGATAGGGTGGAAGTGCTCAATCTGCGTAATAACGGGGAACGGCTGACCGATTTACGCGACCCAGAAACCGGTGCACACCTCTCTACACCCTAAGCCGACCACGCCAGTGTTGCCCCTTTGCCGCCGTGGCAGGTGGCTTGTTTGAGGGGCCCACCTAGTGGAAGGCGAGTCACCACCTGCCAAACTTTCGATTTGTGAGGTATTGGAATGGCAGGCGACCGTTATCTCACCCCATAGCCCAGACATCCTCTCCACAAGAACCTCTTTCAATAGCCCCAGTTTTAGTTACCCATCTTAACGCAATAGTGCTGCACTCGCCGGGTATTACTATTGAGTGCATCATCTTGGGGCACTCAGAAGTAATGCCCGGCCTGTGTATCCCATCTCACATACACATATTAAATTGTCTCAAGGGGCCTCTACGTGTTGGGCCTGTGCCCCCACGCAAGCCTTCCAAAGGACCGGGTAACACCTTCCCGTGATATCCAAATGGAGACTACATAACAATAATAATAATAATAACCCAAGACATGCCACGCTGGGCCACACAGCGCCACCTAGCCCCAAACTAAGCCGAAGCTTGTACTATGGGTACTAGACAACTGATAAACTTACTTAGATACATTTTTTTTTGTAAATAAATACATACATAGAAAACACCCAGACCAATACAAACAGACATGTTCATGCACACAAATGTTTGTACTGTGCGGGAATCGACCCCACGACCCTTGGCTCAGAGGGCAGAGGTCACTACCAAATGAGCTACCGAGCCCGTCTGATATATCTGATATAGATAACTGTATGCCCTTAAGGATTCTGAATACAAAGGATGAGGATTTAGAGATAGATTTTTCCAATATTAAAGTAGAGTCTATTAATAACTTTGAACTAGCTCATTTAAATAACGAACAGAAATCTGTTGAAAGAGTTAAGTCTTTATTTAATTTACTGGATTTAAACTATTTAAATAAAGAGGAACGGCTTAGCATTGAACAAATTTGTGCAAAATATGCTGACGTATTTCATTTGCCCGGAGATTCTTTATCAGTCACTAACTTAATGGAACATAATATAGTTTTAAAGGATAACGTGACGCCTGTTTATGTGAAACCCTACAGGGTTCCCCAGGCTTTAAAGACTGAGATAGATAGACAAGTACAGGAAATGTTAGATAATGATATTATAGAAGAGACAGTTTCCGAGTGGTCCAGTCCAGTCCTCTTGGTACCCAAGAAAGTTGATAAATCTAATGAAAAAAAGTGGAGATTAGTCATTGATTATAGACATTTAAATAATAGAATACAGGATGACAAATTTCCCTTACCTAATTTATCAGAGATTTTAGATTCCTTATCAAGAAGCATTTATTTTTCAAAATTAGATCTTTCACAATCATATTATCAGTTGTCTTTAAATGAAAATTCACGAAAATATACATCTTTCAGTTTAAATAAAATGTACCAACTTTCTTTGGATAACGAGTCTCGAAAGTATACCACTTTTACCGCAGGCAAACAGTACCAAATGAAACGTTGTCCCATGGGGCTTAAGACAAGCGCTAGTGTGTTTTCCAGGCTTATGACCATAGCAATGGCAGGCCTCAATTATCAAAAATGTTTTATTTATTTAGATGATTGCGTAGTCATAGGAAATTCTATGACAGATCATAATAATAACTTAATTAGCGTACTTAATAGATTGAGAGAAGTAAATCTTAAATTGAATCCTATTAAATGCGAATTCTTACGCAAAGAAATTGTTTATTTGGGACACAAAATAACTCAGAACGGCATATTCCCAGACCCAAGCAAAATTGACACTATACGTAATTACCCAAGGCCGACATGTGCTGACGAAGTAAAGCGCTTCGTCGCCTTTGCCAACTATTACCGTCGATTTGTATCAAGTTTCGCCGATATTGTACACCCGTTGAATCTATTATGTAAAAAAGGCATTCCTTTTATTTGGACAAAAGATTGCGAAACCTCATTTAATAATTTAAAACATGCCCTTATGAACCCTCCAGTACTAGATTACCCAGATTTTTCACAAGATAATACTTTTCAGTTACATACGGACGCATCAAAATTGGGTTTAGGAGCAGTACTTTCGAATAGCAATGGAAAAGTGATAGCATATGCTAGTCGATCTTTGAAACCAGCCGAGACTAGGTACCCAGTAATCGATTTAGAATTACTAGCAATTGTTTGGGCTGTCCGTCATTTCAGGCCTTATTTATATGGTAGGAAGTTTAAAATTTTTTCAGACCATAGGCCCCTTGTTTACTTATTCGGATTAAAAGACCCTTCTAGTCGTTTAACCAAATTCCGCTTATATTTAGAGGAATATGATTTTGTAGTAGAATACGTCCCAGGTCGAAATAACGCAGCTGCAGATGCATTAAGTCGACTCTCGGTGACGTCACAAGATTTAAAAGATATACACGGACAAGTCGTATCAGTCCTTACCAGAGCTCAGAGCAAACGCTTAAAGCCCCAAGTAGGTGACCAACAGACAGACAACTCTCTATCGGCTAATAGGTCTGATCAACCTACGGCTGTCGAGATACTGAAAAGACCAAGTAATATAGTAGAGTTACGTTTCTAAGATAATTTCAATGAAAAATGTTTACGTAATACAAACATAGTTTTATCAGACGCTAAATTTTGCACGTTCGCTCCATCGGAGTCGACCATATTTCTTTATTCTCGATCGTTATCGACACCAGAGGAGTTAGCGAGAGATTTAGAAAATTTGTGCTTAAAATTAAATATTAAAGAATTACTTATATCTAAAAATAGATGTAATGAAAAGTACATTAAATTATTGCTGCGCAGCATAAAGAAATGTCACATAGCGTCATTGAAATTTTTAATTATTAAAGACTTGAAAAGAATAACTAATGGAGATGAAATCTTAGTTATCTTAAATGATTTTCACTTGCTCCCTACAAGTGGACATGCAGGCATGACTAGAATGATTAATAATATCAAAAAGTATTATTTTTGGCCAGGAATGTCAAATGACGTCATTAATTATGTTAAGAAATGTAGAAGTTGCCAAATACAAAAGTTCTCAAACAAAAATATTAGAGAACCGTTGACCATCACGTCAACTGCTAACTCAGCGTTCGAACGGATTAGCTTAGATATAATGGGTCCACTAGATTTAGATAACTATAATCCCACTAATATTATAAACGCGAAAGTTTGTTTGGATGGATAGATGGATGGATAGATGGATGTTTGTTCCCTTTTCACGCAAAAACTACTGAACAGATTTTAGTGAAACTTTACACGAATATTGTTTATGCATCAGATTAACATATAGGCTATAAATTACAACGATTCATCAATTTTTTCATTTAGGATTTCGGGAAAATATGTTACGGAATGATTAAAAACTTTTTGAATACACCATAGATACTGTCATTTCTTGACTTTGTCAGCGAAATTATCAATTTGACATGACAGGTACTGATATCGAGGTAGGCAAATACGGAAAATTGTGAATTAAAATTGTGCGGCTTATTTTCGGAATGAAATTCTTCGGAAAATACTATATGCAAACTGCTTTAACTGAAAAGACGACCAACGTAAAAGGATAACCACCTGCGTTGTCTACTAGAATATTGCTCAGTTTCAGAGGCACCTCATTCAGCAACAAATTGGAACAAACTTTAGGAATAAAATTGTGTACAGTCAAAACAGATCTAGCATAACCCGTAAACAAGGCGGCCTGCATCTGATAATGAATCACAGTGACCAAGAACCAAAAACCTTACTGCAATCTCAGAAGGCTCACAACGGGCCACATGTCTAGCTCGGATGCGACGAAACTGCGATCAGTGTATGTTTAATAAATATTTTTCTAATCCAAATTGTAATTTCTGTCCTCAATATACTAATATTATAACATTTCAGCCTAATAAAATCGTTTTAATTACGCATGTCGGAAGAAAATAACGCTTGGAAGTAAGTTAGGATTCATACACCGGCCAAGTGGTCGCTTTTTGGTCGGCGTGATACTTAAAACCTGTGTACTAACATGTATAATTATTGTACATAGTTAGGTACCACCTATAATTAAAAAATCTTAATTTTATCGGTACCTAAATAATTTTCACATTATATTCTTAGGGATGCTCAGTATGACATAAAGAAAAATCGAAATAAAAGCTACTTAGTATTTTTAGCGTGGCTTCTCAAAATATGTTCATACACAGGATATCCAGATTCTGTTTTAGTTGTATAGATATAAGATTATTAAACGCACTTATTTTCCAAAAAGTACAATATAAGTATCCGTATTTGTATATTGTATGGGAGTGACCTATCACCTTTTCACTCCAAGCCTTCCTCACCTGCCCGTGGTGCATCCTGCCGACCAACAAACGAGACTCTGGCAAACCGACTGGTGGTGGTAAAACCATAACGATGAAAGGCGTAGCTAGATATCACAGGCCTATGACGGGCAGCAGCGTGACCGGAGTGAGAAGCTACGCCCTGCGATCGCCAACCCGCCTGCCCAGGTGGCGCTTATACCCATAATATCCTCCAGATGTTTGCCCTAGGTGGCGAGCAACTGAAGAGGCCTGTGTCCAGCAGTGGACTGTAATAGGCTGATGATGATGATGATTTCTATATTAATCAATTTTAAACGTATCGCGCCGACGCCATCCCTCTCCTGGCCGAAAATCGGCCACAATGACCATTCTCCAAGCAGACCGGGCAAGAATGCACGAGATATTGAAGTGTACATGTCTATGCCCATACACAAATGCATTACGTGCGGTTGCTCTGTTTGAAATAATGAGAATTCATAGTAGTAACTAGGTACGTCGGTAAGCACCATTTTTGATACCTTAAAAAGACTAATTGACTCAAAAAAAAGTGCGGACGCGACATAACAATCTGATGACTGCTGACCCCAGTGGCGCATTATATCGGTTCCCGGTAGGATTCAATGTAGAAAACGAACTTTTTTTAGATAACTCGAATAATTCAGGAAGACGTCGCTCTGGAGTAAGTCATCACCGGAACTTACAGTTTTAGAGAACCATAGCTTAAGACCAGGTGATTCCTGAACAATGAGCCGCGGCTTCCAATGGCCAACCAGAGGCCAACATGATGTACCTACATTGTGTTCTGTACCTACATTGTCTACATTGTACTTCGGGGGGGTGGTGTGTGGGACTCACACCTCCCAAAATGGGAGGGCATACCCACTAAACCCCCCTGTGTCGCCAGTGGGCAGCAAGTTGCAGGGACACGGGTAGCGCCGAAGCATACGGCCACATCCCTGCCTGCCCTGGCCAGCCGCAGATGATAAGCGGCCGGCACTCCTGGTCCGGGGAGGGCAAATACCCCTACCCCCGGATCCGGGGAGCAATAGAGTGCCCCCCGGGCGGACCTCGTGCAACGGTGTGGCTGCACCCACCACACCGTTACGCCCCTATGAGTGGATCGCGCCCCCGCACTCACCACTCGGGGCACGAAGGAGAGGCTCAGAGGGCATACGATGCGTTGTATGCCCTCCGGCGACGCCCGGGCCGGGGGCGGCGTAGAGCGGGCGCGTCTACCGCGGCCTCACGCTCTCTTTCCGCCGCCTCCTTCTGCGAGATCACTGTCTCGCAGAATGCGAGCATCGCTCGCCAGACCTCCTTCGACGCCGTCATCTGCCGCAAGAGTTGCGGCAGATCGAGGTCCTGTGCGACAGTGACGAGGACGGAGCGCTCATTGGCCCAGGCAGGGCAATGGGCGTATGCTCTGCCGTGTCCTCCGAGCCACTGTCGCAGTGACGGCAGGCGAGAGCCTGATCCTCCATAAGTACCGGCCGAAACATCCATGTCCTGGGTCAGCCGGTACGTCACCACCCCGTGGGGGCGCCGCATCCACTCTTCCAAAATGGGGCCAATGGCCTGAGTGGTGCGGCGCCCCCACGGGGACATTGTGTTTGTCCTGTGTCAACCTATGTTCAGATTTCTCAGCACTCAAATCGAATACCTATATCTTCATCATCTTTTGAGCATCCATTCGTAAGCGCGTGTGATAAAATAAGAGACAAAGACGCGTACGTACATGATATAATGACAGAGTAAGCTCTTCATGACAAACCGATGTTCACGCAGGCAAAGCCGCGGGCAGCAGCTAGTAACAAATATATTTTAACAATTCAGTGTGATTTAAGTAAGTTTGTAGAGGCTTATCCCCTACCACGAAAGGATAGTGAAACTGTTAGTAGATGTTTAGTAAATAATTTTATATTGCGATACGGTGTACCCAAACAGTTTATTAGTGATAAAGGAACCGAATTTACATCATCTTTAATGTCTGAAGTTTGCAAATTGTTAAATATAGAGAAATTACATTCTACTCCTTATCATCACGAGACCTTAGGTGGTATAGAAAATACACATAAGCATTTAGGCGCTTATCTCAGGATTCAATGTGAGAATAATAAAACAGATTGGAGCGATTGGGTTCCGTTCTGGTGCTTTTCATATAATACCAGTGTTCATTCTGAAACGAAATATACGCCATTCGAACTAGTTTTTGGAAAAGTTTGTAATTTACCAAGTAATCTTTCAAATAGTAGTAATACTGATCCATTGTATAATTTAGACGATTACGCATTAGAACTAAAATACCGCTTACAAAAAGCTCAGTTAGATGCCAGAAAGAATTTATTGCAATGTAAAAATTTAAGAAAATATAATTATGACAAGAAATGTAATAATATACTGTACAAGCCAGGAGATTTAATTTTAATTAAAAATCAAACAGGTACTAAATTAGATCCTATCTATGACGGTCCATATAAGGTTATTGAAGATTTATCTCCCAATGTTAATTTGTGTAAAAATAATAAAGAAATTGTATTGCATAAAAATAATACTAAGTTATTTCATAGTTAATTTTATATTGTGTTGTTTTATTGTTTACCGTTTGTCAATGTTTATTAAAAAAAAATGTTTTATAAGAATTTATTTTATTAGATTAATTTTGCCAGCCGCTGAATGTTACATGCACATTTTTTTTTATTTTTTTAAGGGGAGGTAGACCGGTACCCTTTACTTTTCGGGGGATATGAAGTGCATAGATTGCATCTTTCATATTATTGCTTAAAATACCCAATTCAGCTCACGCATGTAACGTTCGGCGTAGCTGCTTAGTCAGTAGTTTTATTATAAGTTGAATTGTATTAAGTTGATTTTAGTTTACACTCAATATACAGCGACCATACTCGCAAGATGTGTATCATTTACCCCATCACCACAATGACTTAGAAGACGAAGTCAAGATATCTTACTACAATATGCAATCACTAGTTCCGCCAGCTAACTACAGATGGCGATGTAAAAATCTGCGGCTATAGAAAACGAAATCGCTCCATACAATTTGTATGGAAGACGTACAACTTACATACGAAATTTTTATCACGACTCGCTATATATACGAAAAATCAAGATGGTCCATCGGACCGCGGTCCCCGAGGACGATCACCTGGTTCGGCGGAAGTACTTACACTTTTCGTAGGGACAAGTCTGTTCCTACATAATATTTTTTTTTTATAAGAAGAGCTTTCAGGATGACCTCACTCCACCTGATGGTAAGCGGTCGTGAGGTCCAAATGTTAGGTCGACAGGCACAATAGAGCCCATTGCGCCTGTCGCCCTCACCCTGAAGGCCCACTGAGATGCCGTTTCACGCCCCGCCTAAAGAACCCAGGATTGTAAGAGGAAGGAAACACATGAGCTGGAAGGGCATTCCATGACTTAATGGCGCGGGGCAGGAACGAGGAACTAAACCTCTATTATTAGTACGGATAGGCAATGTTTTGGTCGTGGGTTTTTAAAATGTCTGATTTTATGTTATTTCAGATCCGGATCCCGGAGACACAGAGGACGACATGGTGCTCGAGGAGATGAGGGAGAGGAAATACAAAGTAGTTACCAAGAGGAGAAAGACTGAGGCAGATGGAGTTAGCGAGAAGCGGGGAGAGGATGAGGGAGGTGATAAGGAAGGTGTGCAGGTAAGGATCATTATATCATCATCATCATCAGCCTATTGCAGTCCACTGCTGGACATAGACCTGCACTGCTGATAGACATAGAGATTATGGCAATCAAAATCTATAATCATCTACCACTTCACATAAGAAGTATAGAAGAGGAAACTTTGTTTATTAAGCGATTAAAGCAAATCCTAATAAGTAAATGTTATTACACTATCGAAGAATTTTTCAAGGATAAGACGTGATTATACTTTGTAAAAATGTTAAAATAATTTCATCTTGATAGTGTATAAATTGCGACGCCCTTGCAGGGTGCATGTGCTGTACGACTAGTTCATATCATCTTGTATTTTACCACATGCATGCAATAAACAATTTGAATTGAATTGAATTGAATAGACCTCTCCAGTTGTTCGCCACCTAGGGCAAACTTCTGGAGGATATACCCATAATCGCCACGCTGGGCAGGCGGGTTGGCGATCGCAGGGCGTAGCTTCTTGCTCCGGCGACGCTGCTGCCCGTCATCGGTCGTGGTACCGATGATGATGATGATGTTGAACATTCCGTTCCAGCCGGCCGAGGGCCGCAAGCCGAACGGCGTGAGGAGTCGCGACCGCTCGCCGCTGATGGTGGGCGAGAAACCCACGTGCGCCGAGTGCGGGAAGATGTTCAGCTCCAAGAAGACTTACAGATACCACCTCAAGTTAGTATGGTCAACTTTGTTCTAAGCTCCAAGAAGATTTAGAGATACCACCTCAAGTTAGTACGAACTGCCTTGTTCTGAGCTCCAAGAAGATTTAGAGATACCATCTCTACTTAGTACCAGCCCTGTTCTTGTTAGCTCCAAGAAGACTTATAGATACCACCTCAAGTTAGTACCAGCTCCCTTGTTCTTAGCTCCAAGAAGACTTAGAGATACATTAGCGAATCTTCGCTCGAATTGAGCCGCCGTCCGGGGAAGGACCTCAACTCCATAGAATACCGCAGCCGAATGACCTCCGAGTCGTGTTTCTGCCGGTGAGTAGGGTTTCCGGAGCTCGTGGGGGATTAGGGTTGGGCCGGCATGGCGGTGGCAACTGACAGGTAACTGACCAGTTACTTGCCCGTTGTCACAGCGACTTCTCTTTCGCTTTCCATCAGGCGTAGGGAAGCCATTATGTCGAGCCAATATATAAAAAAAAAAGAAATGAGCTAGGTTGTTATTTTATTAAAAGTGCGATTTATCTATTTATCTCTTAGATGACTCTTACTCCCATCCCACGGGACAAAATTGTGGCGGTCATTTGTCCTCATTATCCGTCAACCCTTGCGTGTATAACGTGATGTCTGTCTGTGCAGCGTGCTGCACAAGGGTCAGAACCGCTACCCCTGCCCGCGCTGCGGTAAGGTCTACCAGTGGAAGTCCAACCTCGGCCGGCACCTGCGCACGCACACAGTAGCGGCGTTAGGGTAGGGCGAGCCTGGGCGATCGCCTGCGGCGCCCTTTTTTATCCGGCCCATTGTCATAGTTCGAGGTTTACTTAATCGTAAAATCACATAATTAAGCGAAAATACTTTATGTTGGCAACACTTGAATGGAACGAAGTATACAATTGTTCGTTCGGAATTCATTTTATCGGGAATCCCCGATCATGGAAAAACACATTGTCTATCTCTTTTTAACCAAAATGTTAAAAAGAGATAGACAATGTGTTTGGTTCTTGACGGATTATTAAATTAGGTAAGTACTTTTAACTATTTATAATTATTATAATAAAGAGGTAACATTTTATTATTTAACTAAATGTTGGGCGCGGGGCGGGCGGAGAAATATGTGGCTTCTAAAAATGTCTAATTCCCATACGTTGATGATCGTGATTTTTTCGTACAAATCTGTGCACTCTCACAAAACACAAATATTTTGCTGTCATATCAACGTTAAGCTTAATTTTACGACCTTATTTCTATACACGGGAACTAAGTTCGAAAAATATAAGTAAAAATTGCTATCCCGAATATAGCGCGTGTTTGTTATCCTTTTTTTTTTGTTTCACCATGGAGAAATGCAGTTTACGCATACCCGCTGCCCGGGGGAGCAGACGGGTTATGTAGGACTCGCTCCGCGTCGGCAGAGAATACCCACTAAAAACCCTGGTTGCCGTCAAATGCACCTTGGGTTGTGGCGACACGGGTCCTTCACCATAACTCCGTGAAGCCACCAGCGCTCGTCTGCTAGGCAGACTCGGCTTGGCCCCCCCACTTGAGGCAGCCTAGGGATCAGTCCTGTAAAGGACGTCTCCCTCCTCCAAGGACGGGGTTCGTGCGATACGTGGCCGACACCCCCGTGCCGACCTCGCGGAACCCCGTCGGGCGTGCAGCCGCCGCCGCACGGTGGATTTTTATTGTGGTTTTCTCCACTTGAGCTCGCGCCTCCTGGTCCCGACCGAAGTCGGGATAACAGGCAGTTTTTTAATGTGGTTTGCTCCACTCGGGCCGGCCAATTAAGGCAAGCCCCCTGGTCCCTCCTGCGAGGGGAGACAGGTTGCCCGGCGAAAAATCCAAAATGGACCTATCCGACGGCCACGAGAACCGTGACCGATGGACCCGCCGAGCCGCGGTGATACACCGCCATCCCACGCCCTCAGGCAACATCTTCTACCAAAGTGATATCCTCGCTCAATAGCGTTTTAATGTTTATTATTAAGTCTTAAGTTTTCACGATTCATACAAAATGGCAAAAACGGGACCCTTCTAGATTCGTCATGTCTGTCTGTCTGTCCGTCCGTATGTCACAGCCAGTTTATTCCGTAACTATGAGAGCTACATTATTGAAATTTGGTGCGTAGATGTATTTTGTTAACCGCTTTATGATTTTAAAATAAAATTAGAAAAAATGTAAAACTTTTGTGGTTCCCCATACATAGAACTGAACCTCAAAAAAATTTTTTCATCAAACCTATACGTTTGGGGTATACAAAAATACAAAAAAAAATACAAAATACAAAAATATTTATTTTATATCAAGTCGGTGTTACACAGTAGGTATGGATCCCATCCTTTTAAGTTAGAAACCTGGATTAGGATGAGATCGCTCTTCCTAATTACAATAATATGTCATCATGAGTATGACTTGTGTAAGTTCCAGACTACAAAAATGTTACAATTTACATACAGTCCGTAGACCTCAGAATCATGAACGTACAAACAATCGAACAAAATTTATACAATCATTCATAAACTATAATATATAATACACAAATATAAATACATGTATAATACATAAATATATAACATATAAATATACTAGCTTTTGCCCGCGACTTCGTCCGCGTGTTTAGATTTTTACATTCAAAAGTTTTTTCCCAATAACTCCCGGTCCCGTTGGAATTTTGTAATATCGCGTTGCAAGTAATCTTTACGTTCATTAAGGTACCTTTGCATGCCGAATTTCAATCATCTATCTTAACGCGATTTAGATTTTTCATACAAAAGGTTTTCCTGCTAACTCTGATCCCGTGGGAAGTTTGCAATATCCTGTTGCAACTGAAAATCACTAAGGTACCTGCATGCCTAATTTCAAGATTTTCCCGCTAATAGGGAATATTGATGACTTTTTTATGAATTTAAAAGATCAAAGATCTCATCTTTTATCTTTTCGTAGATCGTAGAATTTTTAAACTGTCTTTTCTATTAAGCGTGTTATAAAGCGTAAAAATTATTGCTTAGACAGAGAGATCCGACGTGGCGGATGACGTCACGTACCGTGCGCGCCATACAATTTCCATAGAAAAATCTGTTTTCGTGAGAGAGACGGATATATTAATTTTCAACGACTCTATCTCGCCCATTTTTCAGCCAATTTTGATTTTGTTTTCACTGTTCATAGTATATTTTTATCTATTTTACGATAAATACATGTAACTATTTCTCATGCATTTCCCTGTTCTCTTTCCCGTGGGAATTTCGGGAATTCCTTTCTTAGTGCACCTCTACGGTACCTAAGCTACGTCCCTTCTAAATTTTAATTGACTAAGTTTAGCCGTTTAGGCTGTACGTTGATATGTCAGTCAGTGAGTTTCTTTTCTCCTTTTATATATTTAGAAGATTTAATTTGACCGGTAACGCCATTTATTGAGAGGAATTAGTAGTTTTGGGCTATTTTATTTCTCGGCCTTTCTTTTCCTATTTTGTCACATAAAGGGTCGATTTAAAATTTTGAAATTTTATGCCTTTCGGAGTGGAATTTATCAAAACCCTTTGTTGGCAATATCTACCACGTCATGGTATAGCTTTCTGAATGCAAAGTCTCAGCCCGTTCGGGTTTAAAATTGACAAAGTTTCATACAAACTTTCATCCCCTATTTTATTACCTTGGGGCTCGAAATCATCAAAATTCTTTTAAGCGGATGCTTAAACGTCATAGCACGTCGTAGCTTTATACATGCCAAGTCTTAGCCCAATCGGCTTAAAATTGACAAAGTTTTAGACAAACTTTCATCACTTATTTTATCCCCTCGGGGGTTGAAATAATTAAAACCCTTTTTTAGCGGATGCCTACGTCATAGTAGCTTTATACATGCAAATTCTTCGCCCAATCGGCTTAAAATTGACAAAGTTTTATACAAACTTTCATCCCCTATTTTATCCCCTTGGGGGTAGAAATGATCAAACCCCTTTTTTAGCGGATACCTACGTCATAGTAGCTTTACACATGCAAAGTCTTAGCCCAATCGGCTTAAAATTGACAAAGTTTTATACTAACTTTCATCCCCTTTTTTATCCCCTTGGGGGTGGAATTGATCAAAATCCTTTCTTAGCGGACGCCTACGTCATTACATCTACCTGTATGCCAAATTTCAGCCCAATCGGTCCAGTAGTTTGGGCTGTGCGTTGATAGATCACTATGTCAGTCAGTCAGTCAGTCAGTCAGTCACCTTTGAGTTTTATATATTTAGATAACATATAAATATATAATACATAAATATATAACATATAAATATATAATACATAAATATGAATACATACATACATACATCTACGCATCGCGCCTTAGTAACAGTTCAGTAGGTACTATCATAATTAAGTTGATTAAGCCAGCAAGTAACCGAATTTTTTCTGCCAAAGTGGTAACTAAAATATAGGCATGATAAAAGTGAATAAAATATATGATGTGTATTACTATGAAAACTACTAACGAAAATTGGTTTGAACGAAATCTAGACAGTAGTTATTTTTAAACGTCATATATCAAATTACCAAATTTTTTTCACTTAATCGGTGATACGGAACCCTACGTGCGCGAGTCCGAATCGCACTTGGCCGGTTTTTTCGTATGGGATTGAATTGAAGTTGGAGGGCGCTGTCGTAATCTCGCCCAGGGCGCTGGTAGTGTTAAAACCGGCACTGCATGGGCATAACGGCTGATTCCATCAAATCAAAATTGTTGGACATGGAGTCGGTGACGGAAGAACAAGGTGAAGTTAGCGGTGCATTCGTTTCTCGTTCAAAGTTCAGTGGAATGAACAGAACGAAAAATAATATGTCTATGGCCAGAAAAAGTTATAATGTTGGTAGTACTGCTAACAATGGCGATCTGTCAAAATCAAATGTCAAGTCAGTGACATGTTATCGATGTAAACAAACAGGCCATTTTCATAGCCCGTTTACACTCGCGTGCGAGTGGCGAGGCGAGCGACGAGGCCAGAGTGTGACCACTCGCTCGCGCCTCGCCTCGCGCCTCGCCTCGTCACTCGCAGCGCTCGCGTCGCGAGCGGTTTTTTGGTCACGAGTCAAAGGGCCTCGCGACGAACGCGAGCGGGGTGTTTACACTCGCGCTCTCGCTTCATTCGCGATTCAGCGTTGTGCCGCGCAGGTCGTTAAAGTGGATTAGTCTTATGAGGAAACATTTAGATTTATTGGAGCATTTCAAAGGGAACCAATAGGCTATTATGGCTAAAAATTGTAATTAGTCCGTCTTTTAGATTATTCAAAAATAAAAGACACGTATTTTTCCTTTTTTCACTCAAATAAACAATAGCAAAGATACAAGGCATCAAAAGTTAGGAGTGGGAGTCTTTGACGTAACTCGCTCCCGTAAAAATGGCTCACCGAGTGACGTCACGCGTAATTTCAACGGGCTATAACTTTGTAAGTTTTAGTCTAGAGTCTTTTTCAGATAGGATGGGTACGCTGACACTTGGGATTTGAAGTTTATAGTCATGTGGTAAAATGAAAATCGAAGGCAAAAAAATCGATTTTATGATTTATCGATTTCATTTCGTATGGAGAGAGAATCGATTTCGAGATAATTAAAAATTGCATGATTTAATAAAAAAATATTTATTTATCATCCAAAATTATGTAAAACTAATCATTAGATCAATCTGAGTTTGAAGAATCTCTCCATTCTTCATTTTACATAGATAATTATTTGAATTAAGATTAACCTACCCAATTAAATGTAATATCTCAGTCGTGTTATACATGATTTTCGATTTAACACCAATAACTGCTTATCCTTTATCAAGAAATTTAAATATTTAATAAAATTTAGACAATGGTTGAAAAATCGTGAAGTGATTTTACGATTAAATCGATATTATAACGATTTCAATGTTTCAATCCCTATGAAAATACGTTTCAATTTACGCATCAAGCATTACTGATAAGAAATATTTAATGCATTAGATTTCTTTAGTTATGTACATTATAATGTTATTTATGGTTTCAAATACAAATTAAAGTAAATGTCTGTTATCATGCGTTATAAACAAAGTGAAAACACTTTTTGTTTTGATGATTATTTATCATTTTGTCATAGAAATTGCGTAAAAAGGATTCGTTGACAAGTGTCACTGATGTGTCAGCGTACCCATCCTATCTGAAAAAGACTATAATTTACAAATAAAAAAATACGTGTCTTTTATTTTTGAATAAGGTAAAAGACGGACTAATTACAATTTTTAGCCATAATAGCCTATTCTGTGGAACCCAAAAATAAATAAATACCATAAAATGAACCAAAAAGTAAACGATGCGTGGAAGAGGTTGTCATTACAAATGAAATGAATAGACCTTTAATTGATTTAAAACATAAGACATTTTACTTTTTTATTTGTATTGAACTACTTATATTTGTTAACATTTCGACGTCCTCCATTGTCGCGAGCTCAAAGACAACTGAACTCGTGACGAGAGTGTAAACACCAAACTCGTTTCGGGGGGCGTGGCGCGAGCCACGAGGCGAGGCACGAGGCGAGCCGCGAGGCGAGAGTGTAAATGGGGTATAATAGCCCGTTTACACTCGCGTGCGAGTGACGAGGCGAGGCGCGAAGCGAGCGACGAGGCGAGAGTGTGACCACTCGCTCGCGCCTCGCCTCGCGCCTCGCCTCGTCACTCGCAGCGCTCGCGTCGCGAGCAGTTTTTTGGTCACGAGTCATAGGGCCTCGCGACGAACGCGAGCGGGGTGTTTACACTCGCGCTCTCGCTTCATTCGCGATTCAGCGCTGTGCCGCGCAGGTCGTTAAAATGGATTAGTCTTATGAGGAAACATTTAGATTTACTGGAGCATTTCAAAGGGAACCAGGGGTATAATACCCCTGGTATTCAAGGGGTATAATACCCCATTTACACTCTCGCCTCGCGACTCGCCTCGTGCCTCGCCTCGTGGCTCGCGCCACGCCCCCCGAAACGAGCTTGGTGTTTACACTCTCGTCACGAGTTCAGTTGTCGTTGAGCTCGCGACAATGGAGGACGTCGAAATGTTAGCGGCAACAAGTCTTGGTTTATTGAACTTCTGTTACTACACATTAAATACAAATAATAAAAAGTAAAATGTCTTATGTTTTAAATCAATTATAGGTCTATTCATTTCATTTGTAATGACAACCTCTTCCACGCATCGTTTACTTTTTGGTTCATTTTATGGTATATATTTTTGGGATCCCAAAGAATAGGCTATTATGGCTAAAAATTGTAATTAGTCCGTCTTTTAGTTAGCTTATTCAAAAATAAAAGACACGTATTTTTTTATTTGTAAATTAGACTAAAACTTGCAAAGTTATAGACCGAATAAGATTCGCTGGACAGATATTTCGTTAGCTTCGCTCACGTCACTCGCATCGCTGACGTGGCTTAGCTCGTTAGTTAGCGGTGTGAACCCAAGTATGAAAAGAGGTGTCCGTGGTGGTATGGACCCAGGCACCACCCAGGGGACGTTTGACGGAGGCCCCGGCTTTTTAGTGGGTATTTCCTGCCTTCCCGACATCACGAGGTAGGGTGCCGCCCTCTAACTCTGAGAGCCAGATGAGAGATAATATAAAGGTAGGCGAGTTATATGTGGTTTTGACACGACTGCCGCCATTTTGGTCCCATAGTAAATGGTTAAGATGGTGGCCATTCAGGTAGGCAGTGGCCGTGTGGCCTGCGCCTGGTACCCATGGTTAGGGTTGCCATCACCTAAATGGGCCTGTTTCCGTAAAAAATGTAATTAGTCCGTCCGATCCCAAAGTAAGTAGCTTAAGCACTTGTGTTATGGGTATCAGAACAACGAAGGTACCACAAATAAATACTTAAATACACATATAAACACCCAGACACGGGACAAACACAAGTGTTCATCACACTTGTCCCGGGTGGGAATCGAACCCACGACCCTTGGTTCAGAAGGTAGGGGTCACTACCAATTGAGCCACCGAGCCAGTCGAAAATGAATAATTCAACTTTGTTTGCTGGATGTTAGGGAGCGTGGTACATCCTGCCGAATAACAAACGAGGCGCAACCGACTGGTAGCGGTATAACCATCACAATTTGAAGTCTAAATACCATACGCTCATTACGAGCATCAGCGCCACCGGGGCAAGGAGCTACGCCCTGCGATTGCTAACCCGCCTGCTCAGCGTGGCGATTATGGATATATCGTCCAGATGTTTGCCTTAAGTGGCGAACAACTGGAGAGGCCTATTTCCAGCAATGGACTGCAATAGGCTGATGATTAGGGCAATGCCGAAGCGTATGCTCTGGGGTGTCCTCCGAGCCACTGTCGGGGACAATTACTACTACGATGGGAATACACTTACCTGCGCTAGCCGCTCGTCCTTGGCCGGCAGCAGCGCGGCAGCACGCGCGTCGTGCGCAGCGAGCCCGGCCGCCGCGGGACCTCCGCCGCGGGACCTCCGCCGCTGGCGTGCTGCTGGTATGCGCACACGCACTCCACGTACGGGTACGGCCCGCCCGACGCACCGGCGCTGCTGTAGCGCCTCGTTTCTGACGATACCGCCTGAGGGTATGACAACAAATGGAAAATCACTACAAAGTATAATAATTAACAGCATTTTTAGCTAATAATAAAAAACCGACTACAAGATAATGACAACGGGAAATACACCCTTTCGAACAAAACAATATTTTTTTTAAATTCGGCTCACTATTCTCGGATATATGTGGTAAAAACCCAACATACCTATATAAAAAAATATATTGAATATCGAATTGAGAATCTCCTCCTTTTTTTAAAAAAGAAGTTTGTTGAAAACAAAGTCGCTTTTAGTTTCTGTTACACAAATAAATTATGTATGCAGATTTTCATTCTCAGGCTCTCGCTCATAGCCCACAAACAGCTAATAGGTTCCAAAGACTACAAATCTCTATTGAAAAAACGCGTTTTCAAATTTCCAATTCCATCCAATATAAAGTCACATTTTGCTAGTAAATTTGGTGATTTCATGCAGGCACGCGTCTATAACTCGGTGAATGCTTTCTGTAGTATAAAGTCATGTACTGTCGCTGAAGCTAAATACAAATTATCAGAATGGTTACTGTAGGGGCTCCGCTTAGTTGACCACGAAGCTCCGTACATGAGTAGTAGTTAAGTAGTAGTAGTTAAGTAGTAGTAGTTAAGTAGTAGTAGTAGTGAGTACGCCAAAGAGAAAGATCGCCGGGGTAAAATAGTATATTGTAGTTAGTTAGTAAGTACACGTAAACAATATGGCAATCTTTCCTTGATTAGTAACTGCTATGACAGTCGGTGACGTACTAGTAAATAAAAATATTATAATGTAAACAGTAATCACGCGCGGCCCAATATGGGGCGCGGTGTCAGCAAAAACGCGAATGTACGATGGCTTGCCCGTACATGTTGGCAACCCAGAGAAAAGAAAAGATAAAAGTAAAATTTAGTAGTTAAAGTTAAAAAGTAAGTAGTTAAGATAAGAATTTAAAAATTACTAATCAAGTGAAAGAATGCCAATACAGAGCAAAGAATTGTACAAGGTAAATTATTTGAAGTTGAAGGCAATGTTGTCTTCCGCCGCGGTGACCCGTCGAGGATGCTGCGCCCGCGGCTGCTGCGGTGGCCGTCGGCTCGGTGACGGTCGCATGTCTTGCAGCTCGATGTCCTCATAAGTAGGCGTTGTAACCTCTCTCTTGCTACTTCTAGTGCAGTAGCGTGAGGTTCGTCTCTTTATGAGCCATATAATAGTTCCAAGTATGGCTGCACCGAGAAGACCATATCCAAGGGCATATTGGTGAATATCATGCCCTGATATTCTCGAAGGGAGAACTTCGTTTTCTTTCAGTAATTGAGTACGCCTGTCAATCTCTTGTATCTCTCCTTCTGAAGTCTCGAGTGAGTTCATCAGCGAAAGACGATGATGATTTAGGTCAACTATGTTATTGACAGTAGAGTTCAAATCAGGAACATTGAAGATATAGTCGTCCATCTTCATCTTAGTGTTGTACTCATTGTGTGAGTAAATAGTGAAGTCTCTCGACTGTAGGACACACCCTTGCGCTAAAGTTACTAGGCTGGTTGTTGTTATCATATGCGATGTGACGTCGCTGTTGCATACTGTGCGCAAAGTGCAAGCTCCGCAACAAATCGCCAGCCAGCTGTTTGGCGAGTGTAACGCGACCCACACGTCACTGCATGGTGTCGCCTTGACGTCACACGGCGCCTCGGACCGATGACTCAATAGTTTCGCCTCGCAGGGAGCCTGATTGTTGTGTAAATTGAACACTGGCAAATTTTTGTGACAGATGAAGATGCCTGGTTTCAGTTGGTTGCACAGCTTCACATCTTCTTCAGATGCCGATATATAGGTGCTTTTTTCGAAGTTTACAGCAATGTACTGCGATTTCAGTTGAACAATCGTTGTTTTATTCTCAGTAGGCACAGGAAGTGGAATCGCTCTGTACAGTAAAAAGTCTTCATCTGATGTAAGAGGAATGTGAACTTCAAATAGGAAATAGTTTGTAGTTACTCCGGCTCGAAGGACCATTAATGTAGGGGCTCCGCTTAGTAGACCACGAAGCTCCGTACATGAGTAGTAGTTCAGTAGTTGTAGTGGTGAGTACGCCAAAGAGAAAGATCGCCGGGTTAAAATAGTATATTGTATTTAGTTAAGTACACGTAAAAATTATGGCAATCTTTCCTTGATTAGTAACTGCTATGACAGTCGGTGACGTACTAGTAAATAAAAATATTATAAAGTAAACAGTAATCACGCGCGGCCCAATATGGGGCGCGGTGTCAGCAAAACGCGAATGTACGATGGCTTGCCCGTACATGTTGGCAACCCAGAGAAAAGAAAAGATATACTTAAGTAAAATTGTTGGTAAGTAGTTAAGATTAGAATTAAAAAATTACTAATCAAGTGAAAGAATGCCAATACAAAGCAAAGATTGTACAAAGTTTTCGAAGTTGAAATTATTCGAAGTTGAACGCAATCTTCCGCCGCGGTGACCCGTCGAGGATGCTGCGCCCGCGGCTGCTGCGGTGGCCGTCGACTCGGTGACGGCCGCATGTGTTGCAGTTCGATGTGCTCATCTTCATCTTAGTGTTGTACTCGTTGTGTGAGTAAATAGTGAAGTCTCTCGACTGTAGGACACACCCTTGCGCTAAAGTTACAAGGCTTGTTGTTGTTCATATGCGCTGTGACGTCGCTGTTGCATACTGTGCGCAAAGTGCAAGCTCCGCAACAAATCGCCAGCCAGCTGTTCGGCGAGTGTAACGCGATCCACACGTCACTGCATGGTGTCGCCTTGACGTCACACGGCGCATCGGACCGATGACTCAATAGTTTAGCCTCGCAGGGAGCCTGATTGTTGTGTAAATTGAACACTGGCAGATTTTTGTAACAGATGAAGATGCCTGGTTTCAGTTGGTTGCACAGCTTCACATCTTCTTCAGATGCCGATTTAGTTGTAATAGTTAAGTAGTTTCGCAATATCTTGGATCCGTTTTTTCGCATAGTTCATTAAGTCCTTGTAAACAAGTTTAAATTTTCTGTATATTAGTCCAGTAGGTAATTAAGTTGTAGTACATAAATAATATTCACTCGTCGTGTATCATTTGCATCTTGCCAATAGTGTCATAGTAAATAGGTCGCTCGGGTTCAAGGCTTGTAATGTGAGCGCTCGGCGATAAGCCGCCGCCCGCACCATATGTTCCAGTAATCAAGCATGACATTGTTATCAGTGTAGTAAATAATGTAGAAAAAGTTTTCTTTCTACATCTCTTCGTTCTTTCTTTTCTTTCAGAGTCTTCAGATTTCGTTTTAGTTTCGACTTCCGTTTCTAGTGGTAGTGGCGACAACTTGACTATGGGACGCTTGATGGTGCCAGTTTGCGTTTTGATCGTAGTGGCTCGTACATGACCATCAGCTCCGGGGTGAGTTTCTATGACTCGTCCCATGGCCCATTTTCCAGGCGGTAAGTTGTTGTCCTTGTTCAGCACAATGTCGCCCTCCTTTATGTCCTTCTCATCTCTAACGATGTCTTCGCTCTCCCAGTATTTAGTGATTCCGTTTAAGTCGACGAGAGCCACGTGACAGTTCAGAGTCTTCAGCTTCCCACATAAAATCCATCCCAATTGAGTCTGTTGCGCAATAGGGGATTGTTTACTGCCTTTGAGTACCCCGTCAAGTAGGATATCGGAGTACACGTCGGCCCCTAGGAGTAGGTCTATAGGGTGCGACAAGTTGAATTCAGGATCAGCAAGTTTCAAGTTCTCTAAGTGTGGCCAGCTAGCCTTTTCAAACGTAGAGTTAGGTAAGTTATTTGTAAGTTTCTTCATTACTAGTGCTTCAGTGACGAATGAGTAGTCAGAGTGTATAGATTGGCAGTTGAGTTGAAGACGTCCCTTGCAGTCTCCGGATACGCTTCCCACTCCAGAAATAGTTGCGTTCAGTTTACTCCTAGGCAGTCGAAGCAGTTGAGCTGCCTTATCAGTGATCAGGTTCACCTGGCTGCCTTGATCAAGCAAGGCTCTGAGCTTGACCTGAGTCCCATTGGCAGATGTTATCTGAATCAGTGCAGTAGGCAGTAAGATCTCCATCTCATCAGTAGCCAAGTGATTGGAGCATGGTTCAGCAGAAGTTGAAGGTCGTAGGTTAGTTGTATTTTTAGCGTAGTTAGATCCAGTAGGTAAGTTAGGCTTCGTATAGTTGTGTAATAGTGTATGATGTTTCGTATTACATTCCTTGCATGTCTTTGTTGACGTGCATTTGCCGTTTCCGTGGCTATACAAACAGTTTTTGCACAAATGCAATTTTGCCACAGTATCGTTTCGTTGTGCGGTGTGCATATCGATGAACTTTGGACATTGCATCAGCACATGACCTTCACCGCAGTTTGGGCACTGACCATAAGTAGTGTAATAAGTTTTCTTCGGCTCGTTATAATTTCTTTTCACAGGATATGACTTGTAGTTAGGTTTCAGGAAGGCTGTCTTCGGGATGTTTGGGACTTCTTTCTTAGCGTTCTTCATAGTTTCGTAGGCCATAAACTTGCTCTCAAGAAAGTATAAAAAATCGCTTAGTGGTTGTAACTCTCGGTGATCTTGTAGTTCTTTCATGTAGTCAGTATAAGTAGCTGAATCGAGTTTCAGTGACATGAGGTGTACGATGAGTGGATCCCAAGTAGTTGTATCTATGCCGATGTTCGCAAGGCCGTTAAGACACTCTGTGATGACGTCATGCATCTTCTTCAAGTTGTGGCTGTCAGGTTGTTGGATGACTGGCAAGTTCAGCATAGTGTTAATGAAAGATGTAAACTGCAGTCGCCGATTGTCATAACGCTGAGTCAGTATGTCCCAGCACGACTGGTAGTTATCGGCACTAATGCTCAGATGCTGCACTAATCTCTCCGCCTCACCTCGCAGCCTCGTCTTCAGATGCTGCATCTTTTGCGCCTTATTGATCATTGGGTTGTTGTGGATAGCTTCCTTGAAAAGATCCTTGAAGGATATCCACTGGACGTAGTTGCCTGAGAACTCGGGGACCTCCATCTTTGGCGCCGATTTTTCGTAATGGGATGTTGACCAGATCTTAGAGTTAAGAAATCGCCTCATCTCGTCGTACTTCCCTTCCATGGCAACAAACATGTTGTAGTACTTGAAATTAGACCCATTGAGTAGGGGTTCTAATTCCCAGTGCTGTTTATCCACAGTATCCCACTTCGCCTTCAGTATGGAAAGATGATCTTCTAGTTCCCATCTTTCACAGTCAGCGTTCTTGTCTATCTTAGACATAACACGGTCGAGAGCCTTGAAGTTACACTGCTGTTTCTCTAGTAACGCAGTCACAGATTTGTCATCTTCATCTTCCAGCATCCCGGACATGTCGAAAACTATAGTTTTTTGTTCCCGTATTCTTAGTAGTAATCCTTCCATATCCTCCTTAGTAGATTGATACAGTTCTTTCAGGTTTCCGAAAACATCTTCAGTGAAGTAGTGAATGTTTTTATCTTCTGTAGTTTCCAGAAGAGTAGCATGTCTCGTCTGAAAGTCTTTCCATTGAACTTCAAGGGACTCCAGACGCTTGACCAAGTAGTCCTCAGTCTTCCTATCTCGGCCATCCTTTTTATAGTTAGCACATAGAGTCTTGATGTTGTTGAAGCACTCTTGTTGCAGCTTCATCATTGTAAATAGTAGTTGGTAAGTAGTTAGTAGTAGTAGAAATAAGTAAGTACTGACACGCAGAAGTAGTTGAGTAGCTCGAGGGTCTGGCACGTAGTATACGGTGGCAGACAGTAAGTAAGTAAGTACTGACACGCAGAAGTAGTTGAGTAGCTCGAGGGTCTGGCACGTAGTAGACGGTGGCAGACAGTAAGTAAGTAATGCTGACACGCAGAAGTAGTTGAGTAGCTCGAGGGTCTGGCACGTAGTAGACGGTGGCAGACAGTAAGTAAGTAATGCTGACACGCAGAAGTAGTTGAGTAGCTCGAGGGTCTGGCACGTAGTAGACGGTGGCAGACGTAGAGCGTGGTCGTGGTTCCTCGGTGATCTCACACCCTTAGTTACGCTATGTGCGCCTTCTCAATTTACCTGGTGAGACCCGCTTGTGGGAGGCCAGATAAACCGATTCGCTAACGTAATAAAGGAAAATAAGCTCACCAAGTCGTTGCTCGAAGGACCATTAATGTAGGGGCTCCGCTTAGTTGACCACGAAGCTCCGTACATGAGTAGTAGTTAAGTAGTAGTAGTTAAGTAGTAGTAGTAGTGAGTACGCCAAAGAGAAAGATCGCCGGGGTAAAATAGTATATTGTAGTTAGTTAGTAAGTACACGTAAACAATATGGCAATCTTTCCTTGATTAGTAACTGCTATGACAGTCGGTGACGTACTAGTAAATAAAAATATTATAATGTAAACAGTAATCACGCGCGGCCCAATATGGGGCGCGGTGTCAGCAAAAACGCGAATGTACGATGGCTTGCCCGTACAGTTACTCTCCCTGGATTACCAATCCACTGAGGAAATTCTACGCTGATGTTTCTGGGTTGTCTATTTTGAAATGATAGATTGTAGATGCTGCATAGCAGGTCTGTTGGTAAACGCTTTGTCTTGTTTTTTATTTTTTCTCACTGTGCTCAAAAGAAGGAAAGAACTTATTTGGTTATATTTATTAAGGCAGAATTTCTGGAATGTAATCTGACCAACGCGGCAACGGTTCTCCAAGATACAGGCATAGCCTAGTTTGGGAACCCCTGTTCAATGTTTAACAATGTTTTAAAAGAAAAAAAGAAATCTTACATCAAATTTAATATACAATAAACAGTCAAAAATAAGAAATTAATTGTGGTAATTCATTAAGTCCTGCTGTAATTAGAAGTGTCTATAAATTATGATGTTTGAAATGAGACTAATGTGAAAACTAATGTGTTCTTCCTGAATGGCACTGCAATATGTACAATCGCTACCTAACGCAAAACATACAACGTAAAGCATTATGTGTACGTATATTAAAATGTGCAATGTGTAAATTACTGCTTACTGTTTAAATTAATTATGCTATACAAATAGTCTTCGACTTTAATTGTTACGGTATTTAGTAAAAAAATCATGAAATTTCTTCGTTAGTTGCGGTCATAAAGTCTTTTAGAGGTACATAAGTATAGCCGCCTACAGTAGCAGTTTTGCAGCGCACGCAGTTTTGTATTGTGCGCTGTTTAACAGGCAGACGTTCCCCGCCGCGCATTCCGACCACTCGCTAACAACATGTAATTTGTATTATAAGGTGAACCAAATATATATTTTTACTGGACTTTGAATTTCTATCATTTCACCACACCGCACAGAGGCACCTTCTCTTCTTCCAACCTCACACAAGTGTAGTCATACCGCTATGAGATGCGTGAGCGCAGTGTCGATGTCGGGCGGGTAGGTGGCGGCGGCCAGCAGCGCGGCCACGTGCGCGGGCGGATGTAGTATCGCCACGTGCTCGCTGCACGCGCAGCAGCTGCGCCATGTACGCGCGCTCCACGCCCAGCCGCACCACCGCGCTGGAAAATATCCACTCTGGTAGAAGTTTCCTGCCAATTGACTCAGAGCAGCAATTTCGACAACAGCCCCTTCAAGTAGCACCAACAAATTAACGTGAAGTATCCATCCAGGCAGCAGCGCCCTGCGCCGCCTCTCGTAGTAACATGAGTAGCAATTCATGCAGCAGCACCCTGCCAACATAGAGCAGCAATTCTGACGCTCTACAATCCACCAGGTCAGCCGCAGCCAGTCCGGCAGCGTCCCTGCGACACTCACGACATGGAGGCGACGGGCATGCCGAAGGTCTGTATGAAGAGCGCCAGCTTGTGCGCAGGCCGGCCTCCAGCAGCGCGGGCCGCGCCGACCGCACCAGGTGCAGCCGCAGCCAGTCCGGCAGCAGCGCCGCCTCCTCCGCCGACTCCAGCAGGATCGCCGTCGGCGCGTCGTTGCCCACCCACACCGACTGCAGCCACAGGTACATCTCCTGGTTCGTGTCGTCTGCGGGCAAGAATATACTTTTATAGTGTATAGTGGTAAATGAGGTGCGGCAGGTGTCTTGACAGCGCACGCGCAGCTAAATAGTTATAGAGCGCAGGATATTACGCGAAGAATAGCTTCAACTCGTGAGATCAGCTGAAATTCTTAGCAGGGCGAAGAGTATCAAAGACGGATAAATAAGATGACTGTTGAATCGACGCTGCGCAGGCGCATCGGCTGATGAGATATATTGCAGTACTTCGTCGTACTATCCTATGTTTCTATCATTGTGTGGCGTGTCGACACTATTACGTTTACTACCACTGCTCTAGTAAATGACGCTACGAGAGGCGGGTGTCACTCACAGACGGAGGGCCCGTAGCACCGCAGCTTGAGGTGCGCGTGCGCGATGATGACAAGCAGCGAGGCGCGCCGGCCGCTGGCCCACTGCAGCACGACGCGCTCGCCGGCCGCCCACGCGCCCTCGCCGGGCGGCCCGGGGGCGGCGCCCTCCTCTTTGTTGGACCGAACCTGTTCATAAATACAGTAGATGCATCAGACCATGGTCCTCAACCATACATATTTCACGGTATACTTACAGGGCAAGGACCTTTTCATTATATGGAACCTATAAATGGGACATATGGCGGCTGTAAGCGATCTATAGATCTTTGTAATTTTAAGTTCTTCCGTGAACCGATAGATGGCGCTGTGCCTTAATAAATCGCGCAGGCAAAGTTTTTCCTCGACGTCTATATATAGGCAAAATTGTAACTTGCAAAAATTGAGCTATCCGATAAACCTGTCGTGTGCTAAGCGAAACTGACTTTTATTTCGCGGGCTAGTACACACTCGTTGCGGCCTTAACCGGGGGTTAAACAGGGGCAGCACGCTGCTCACCGAAAGCTGCGCAGGAGACGGTACCTGGCGCATGTGCGCGTAGAATATGGAGGTGAGCGCGTTGAGCGTGCGGTGCGTGGCGGGCTGCGGCGGCGGCGGCGGCGCGCACGCACGCACGCACTCACACACACACACACACACACACACACTAATCAAACAAATCTCTCTTTTGATATCAACATTCCATCATCTACATATAGAAGCATACTTTTATACCTTCTATTTTGCACCTATATTAGGTACCTACCTACATACATACTTACTTTTTTTTATAGCCTATACACATCTGTATTAGGTACCAGCCGTGTGTAGGCTATACCTATAAAATAAAATAATTAATTTCTGCAAATAGATTAATTAACAAGTAAATTTTTTTGCAAGTCAAACTTCTTTTTCCATATTAGCACTTCGACAGAAAGATGAGGCCTGATGAGAAGAAGTGCCACGAGAAATTTTGGCTTTTTAGGGTTCCGTAGCCAAAATGGCAAAAACGGAACCCTTATAGTTTCGTCATGTCCGTCTGTCCGTCTGTCCGTCTGTCCGTCTGTCCGTCTGTCACAGCCGATTTACTCGGAAACTATAAGTACTACAGTGATGAAATTTGATGGGAATATGTGTTGTATGAACCGCTACAAAATTATGACACTAAATAGTAAAAAAAAGAATTGGGGGTGGGGCCCCCCATACATGTAACTGAGGGATGAAAATTTTTTTTTCGATGTACATACCCGTGTGGGGTATCAATGGAAAGGTCTTTTAAAATGATATAAAGTTTTCTAAAAAACATTTTTCTTAAAGTGAACGGTTTTTGAGATATCAGCTCTCAAAGTCGTAAAAAGTATGTCCCCCCCCCTCTATTTTTATAACTACGGGGTATAAAATTCTAAAAAAAATAGAGGTGATGCATGCTAATTAACTCTTTCAACGATTTTTGGTTTGATCAAAGTATCTCTTATAGTTTTTGAGATAGGTTGATTTAACTGTAATTTTGGTTAAGTTATTATATTTGCTGCTACGGAACCCTTTGTGCGCGAGCCCGACTCGCACTTGGCCGGTTTTTTAAAATAAAAATTCATAATTATCATGCTTTTGATGTCATACATTAATACAATATTTGTTATATTAGGTACCTGCCTACTAGTCTATACACACACACACCCACCCCTATAATAGGTACCTACCTACATTGGGTACACACACCTGTATTAGGTACCTACCTACTAGTCTATATGTCGCAGGCAAATTCTATAATTCGCTCGTATACAAACGGCGTCGGCAGTTTACAAAGATAAATACGTGTTATAAAATGCCGAAGGCAAATTGTCATCGCATCAACGTCGACTTGGTTTGTGTATTAGGGTGACCATGATAATAGAAATGAAACAGGGTTTTTAATCATTAGGTATTTAAGTTTAATAATAGAATATTATTATTTTTTATTTTAAGTTTATTAATAGAATATAAATATATATTATTAAATTATTGACTACGAAAATAAATTTGTCGATTAAATAAGCATGAAATTGAAACCGTAACCAAACAAAACCTGCACTAAATGGTACCGTGTGAGAACATAATATTCTCCCTAATCTTAGGATACTTACACATACATAGTAAACTTACCAAGAATTACCTATTAATTAAACAAGACATTCAGTGGTAATAAAAAAAATAAATTCAACAATGTTTCTTTGTTTCACTTATTCTGCTAAGCTTAAACAAGCATAAAACCATCAGCGAAACAATTAATTAACAAAAATCAAAATACAAAGCATTTTATTGCAATTTTCAGTTCCACTTTACCAGTTTCCATGGACACCCTAGCGTTTTTACGTGCTGGATAACCTCGAATTATTTTGTTATTTTTCTACGGTGTTTTCGCAGCCCCCTTTGTGATTAGTTTAATTTCAATAGTTTCCTATAATACTAGCCCTTAAAATCCATTTGAAACAGCTGATATTTAGACATATGTATTTTTAATATTTTTTTTCTTCCACACTTTCACTGTTGACCGCCATATTGATTTTGATGACTAGTAGCGCCACGCGCGGTTTAATTTGGTACTAATTCGAACAATATGCCGAGGCAATTTGTAATCGGCTGTATTATCGTAGCTCGGCATATTAGAAAATAAACGACAAATAAATGAAAGAGAGGTAGGGCATAGCGAATCTTCGCTCGAATTGAGCCGCCCGTCCGGGGAAGGACCTCCACCTATAGAATACCGCAGTCAAATGACATCTGGGTCGTGTTTCTGCCGGTGAGTAGGGTTTCCGGAGCTCGTGGGGGGTTAGGGTTGGGCCGGCATGGCGGTGGCAACTGACAGGTAACTGACCAGTTACTTGCCCGTTGTCACAGCGACTTGGGCTTCTCTTTCGCTTTCCATCAGGTGTAGGGAAGCCATTATGTCGAGCCACTATAAAAAAAAAAAAAAAAAAAACATCTTACATACGGCGTACGGCATTTTATATGACGAATTTGTCTTTGTAAACTGCCGACACCGTTTGTATACGGGCGAATTATAGAATTTGCCTGCGACATATACACACACACCCCTATATTAGGTACCTACCTACCTACTAGTCTATACACACACCCACCCACCCCTATAATAGGTACCTACATTGGGTACCTACCTACGTGCCTATGTGTAATGTGACACACCTATATCAAGTACCTACCTACCTACATACAAACGAATTCATTCAACACGCACAACAACAAACCAATTTTTATTAACAACCACACCCACTGCCCCGCCCCGCAATGTAATCTATCCGTACCTAACCACACCCAACTGTCTCCAATTCGACGCGATACCTTTTCTTTTTTGTCCGCCCTCCCTCCCTGCCGCCTGTGACCGGGAATAGATATGAACCGCAAATTTACTTACCTACTATGTTACATGACCATCCGTCTAAATTAGGTACCTAGTTAAGAAGGTTTTTATTTTGTACTCTCCACAATATTAGATTTTAGAACAACCGAACAATATGACAAAATAGAATTATTAATAATAATTATTTTTTTTAATAAGATTTTAACGAAAAATAGAAAAATATAAACTTCACTCACAGACAATTACACAGTTTTTGCACAGATTAAAAATAAGATAGTGCATTGTATACATTAACACTATTACATATAAGTGTAACAGTATTAAGTACTACGTACTTATTACTTCCATGAACAGCACCAACAAACCACCAAATATTTCACCAACCAAACACCCAATGCAACACTAATTTAAAAAAATAAAAACCGGCCAAGTGCGAGTCGGACTCGCGCACGTAGGGTTCCGTACCACTGATTGAATGAAAAAATTAGGTAATTTGGTTTATGACGTTTAAAAAAAAACTACTGTCTAGATTTCATTCGAACCAAATTTCGTTAGTAGTTTTTATACCGTTCCACCGTTTGGGTAACCGTAGTTACCCAACACGCGAAGACAGTGTAACGTTTGGGTAGCCAAATCATTGCGTCAAAAAACTGTAATTTTATCTGTGGCTCAATGCGCTAAGAGTCCAAGGCTGTGTTTTTTAAAATTCTGTATTAAAAAACCCATGGAAGTATCAAGTACTACGTACCTACTAAGTTAGTTGAAACGAAATTGGGTTGGTTAGTGTCTGGGCATGTTGCCCGCCTTAAGCACTCTTCAAATTCTCCCATTTGTCATTTTTTAAATGTGGTACCCAATCCAGTCTTAGCTCGTTTCGACTCCGTACAAATAAAACACTCCTTACCTACAATAAATGACGGTCGCTCTCTTGTGACTATGCCACTGAGGGAAGACCCCTCAGTCTTAGGCGCTTCGTTCCAACAGGCTAAATGCCGCTTTTCATCTTTAGACCATAGGTTCAGTAGGGAGCCAGGTTCGCTTGAGCACAAGCGCTTGGATCACATGACCAAAAATAAGGGACCTTCAGGTCCATATTAGGTCTTATAATTATTTTTTGCCGCATCACGGCGGTCTTAGTGTACAGTCGTAGTATGCGCATCTGTAGAAATCTTTTTTTTACTTACGTTTACATTTTCCTAATTTCTTAAGCATCAAATAAAGTCTTTTCAGTTGTCCGCTATTTTACTGGCAGCAAAACTGTGTACTGTCACTTGTGGAGAAACGTATTGTCGGCGGACAATCCGGCGGATCTTATTTCCCGTGGGCCGAAGGCTGACCTTATCAGCTATTCTATCCTGTGGTGGTCAGGCCACACTTTCTTATCTAAGGTCTAAAAAGCCCAGTACGAGACAGGATCTACCCGAACTGATTTCTTCACCAGTAGCGCGCAAAAATCAACCTAATTCTATGTAGTTATAGTGGCTTTTTAATTTTCATAGTAGTGTTATTGACGTAGTTAGTGCTTTCATTAATCCTAAAAAATCTAATTTACAATCATTGCAAATATAATGGCATACTTATTATTATTTAATCACAAAATTGAAAAAAATTATAATATAGATAAATTAATCTTTCGCTTCAACAACTATAAAATTCATTAAATATGTTAATTGCATACATACCTACAATTAAAGATTATAGTTCAAGATGTTTACAAATGAGTATGCCATTCAAATCATAAAAATCATGGCCTAACAAAATCGTCTTTATTATTTCTTTTCCTCCTTCTTAGACTCGAATGCCATTATTCGAGTCGGTGGTAGACTCGATAATACCTCCTATGGTAATTATTAATATTTTTGCCCAAGAAATATACAAATGGCGGCCTTAACTTCTACCAGTCAACCAATGTTGCTTTGTAGTAAAAATCATTTTACTATCATGTTTTTTAGGGTTCCGTAGCCAAAATGGCAAAAACGGGACCCTTATAGATTCGTCATGTCTGTCTGTCCGTCCGTATGTCACAGCCAGTTTATTCCGAAACTATAAAAGCTACATTATAAAAATTTGGTACGTAGATGTATTCTGTTAACCGCATGAGGATTTTAAAGTAAAATCCGAAAAAAATCCAAAATTTTTGGGGTTCCCCATACATGGAACTGAAACTCAAATTTTTTTTTTCATCAAACCCATACGTGTGGGGTATCTATGTATAGGTATTTGAAAATAATGTTGATGTTTCTAACATCATTTTTTTCTCAGATGAATAGTTTGCGCGAGAGACTCTTCCAAAGTGGTAAAATGTGTGTCCCCCCCGTAACTTCTAAAATATGGGCACTATAAAACTGAAAAAAATATATGATGTGTATTACTATGCAAACTACTAACGAAATTAGTTTTAATGAAATCTAGACAGTAGTTTTTTTTTTAAACATCATAAATCAAATTACCTAATTTTTTTCATTTAATCAGTGGTACGGAACCCTACGTGCGCGAGTCCGACTTGCACTTGGCCGGTTTTTTTTGTTATTGGTATTTCATTTCCTACATTACCTGCGCTGACCCAGTGCTGATAGCCAATCGAAGGGGAACAATTGCAAAACGCCTTAAGTCATTTTTAGTCATTTTCATTTGCAACTCATTAAAAGCCTTACATATCGAGCTCGATACGGTACTATCTATCGAAGCATATCTTACTCTTTTAAATCGCTTTGCATCATCGCGTAGCAAATCCTAAAGCATTAGGTACTTCCGACAACGGAACATATTTTCGCTAGAACATATCTAGCTATTCAGATTTTTAGTCGAATCTGACTTAGAGGGTATAGACATCAAGTTTGTCCCAGCCTACGCACCATTTTTGATAGCCTTTTATATACTCACAACGCTTTTATATTTTTAATTTCAATTTAATTCATTTTCACATACGAGGGAATGGTCACTTGCCTCGCTTAATTGAGGCCATTGCAAATTCATCATCCTTGACCCGGATATCCATTACTCCTACTTCATCCATTCCATTCTGACCTTTCCCCCCTTACTCCTACTTTCTCCTGCCCACTTTCTTATTGGACGACCGCTTATCCATACCGCATCTTCATAATCATGACATCGCCTCGATCATCGTCGAGCTGAAGGCGCCATGTGGAGGGCATACAACAACACCCGTCCCGTTTCAGAATGTTTGAAGCCTTCAGCAGCAGCCTTCAACCGGGGGAGCATGTCGCGGCGGGCCGGTCGACGCACGGGAGGAGACGCGCGGGCGGAGGGTCCTGACGTCGGCGCGCGCGCAGTCATCGCTCAGCCGTCCCTACACACTCACTACATCCAGACCAGACGGCTACCGCGCACCAATCTCGATCGGGAACCTCCAACCGCCTTCTATATTGTAACATCACGTCGTCAGCTGTATCTTCGGGATTACACTAAACCAGCGCCTATCGAAACTACAGTCCATTTTATTTACCACCTAGAACCAATTTAGACATTGATTACGATCGATCGGTTGACAGAAAGGGGGTGATAAATACCTCGTATACTTGACTCGAGAAGAAAAAAATCTCTACGTTGGATCGAACCGCATACCTACTTACTGATAGTGCCCGGGGTTAGATTAGTTACATTTTTTTCGCACAGATGGCGGTGTCCCTAGTTACATCGCGGTATCATATCATTACGTTTTCTGGATTCGCATAAGTAGTCCGACGTGTTAAATAAAAAAGCATCAGCATCAACATCAACAATATAAGTGGTGGCTATGCTTCACAGTCACAGTAAGAGAGGTAGGGCATAGCGAACTTTCTCTCGAATTGAGCTGCCCGTCCGGGGAAGGACCTCCACCCTATAAAATACCGCAGCCAAATGACCTTCGGGTCGTGTTTCTGCTGGTGAGTAGGGTGTCCGGAGCTCGTGGGGGGTTAGGGTTGGGCCGGCATGGCAGTGGCAACTGACAGGTAACTGACCAGTTACTTGCCAGTTGTCACAGCGACTTGGGCCTCTCTTTCGCTTTCCATCAGGCGTAGGGAAGCCATTATGTCGAGCCACTATATAAAAAAAAAAAACAGTCGTGGGACTGATGTTTTTGAAACATTGGATGGCCATGCTGATTGAAAGCTTTCCTTGCATTTTCCGGTAAAGTATTTACTGGATTGTGAGGTTACTTCCAGCTAAAATTAATTTTCTTTTTCATTCATAACTTTCTCATTTCTCAATCGATTTTCAAAATTCTTGTAGTTTCAGAATTCCACGGGCATCCCTCATCTTTTTAGCTCTTTTAATCCTTTCATTGCCGTAGATAATTTTTGTTTCAATGTTTCTTTTCCTTATAGTTAAATTGTGGGGGGGAGGGGGTTAGGTTACTAGCTAGACCATTCCATAACATGCAACTTATTAACAATTAAGTACTCTAACACGAATTACTATTTAATAAAATATTCTCATTTTAGATCGCCACTCGTGTTTCCTGTTAGTCGTAGCTAACGTATCAGTTAGCGTGACATCGTTGTGTCTCCAGGCATCGACTCATCGCACCGGGAGTGGGCTCCGATGTCTGGGGACGCAACATAAAAAAAGTAGCGATAATTGTACAAACTTCATATAACTATACAACAGAAAACCTCAAACTTCAACTTTTATTCAAGTTATATATTAAGCCTAGTTTTATGATACACTTTTTATATAAGTTTACTTCCGCAAGCGACCCCAGAGATGACGGTGCCGTACGCTAAACCGCGATAGCATTACGTTTTTCCGTTTATATAACTGGATGCTGAAGACCCAGCATCCAATTAATAAATGTCTCCGTTCTGTTCTGTTCTGTTGAGTTTCATTCGATTTCAACTCTTATTGTTTTGGGGTTTTGTTCTGAAAGGTATGAGGTCCTTGACGAGCCGAAGGACGGTTTTTGAATGAAGACGCACACAAAGTTCTTGTAAATTTCTAAATTTGAATGTGGAAATTCAATGGAGTGGATTGCCTAACTGAAATACATAAGTATATGTACAGGTACATATGCACAAGTAGATAGATACTCTCCAAAATATATAACCGTGCCCGTCCGCATGATAAAATGGGCGAGTTACCTAATACCTAACACTCTTTGATACAAAAAAATAAGTAAATCCGATTAAATTTGCATTTTATGTGTGTAATCGAATTTAAAAGTCATTTGTTATGTTCAATAGTACCTACTTAAGTTCCGAAATATGACAGAACCGTGAAATGAACCGTGTAAAAATAGATTTTTTTTTTCATACATATCATGAAAATAGAACAGAAAAGTAGTTACTTTTTATGGTTCCGTAGCTAAATGGCAAAATAAACATTATAGATTCGTCATGTCTTCTTGTCTTGTACCTACTAACCGTATGTCACAGCCACTTCTTTCCGAAACTCTAAGATCTACCTATATTGTTGAAAAAACATGGTAAGTACCTAGATGTATTCTGTGTGCCGCATTATCACTCATTTATTATAGTTATTACGGAACCGTTCATGTTCGATGTCCGACTCGCACTTGGTTTAAATTTTAAAATCAAACTGGTGAATTAATAATATTAGGTACTAGCTGTGCCAGCGGCGTCGCTCGCGTGGATATCGGGTTTCAAAAATAACGGACTTCCATATAATACCCATCTATACCTTGTGCCTAAGTTTTAAGTTAGACCTCTAGCAATACATTGGTGAAAACCGCATTCAATTCTATGCAGTAGTTTTCGCGTAATGCGCGTTCAAACATACAGGTTTAAATTTCTCGCGTTTTCCCAACACTTCCCGTCACTGCTCCGCTCCTATTGATTGTAGCGTGATGAAAAGTATCCTATAACCTGCCCAGGAGTATGAAGAATAATTGTACCAAGTTTCGTCAAAATCTGTTCAGTAGTTTTTTTTTCTATAACGAACATACAGACAGACAGACAGACAGACAGACAGACAGACAAAAATTTTACTGATTGCATTTTTGGTATCAGTATCGATCACTTATCACCCCCTGATAGTTATTTTGAAAAAATATTTTATGTACAGAATTGACCTCTCTACAGATTTATTATAAGTATAGATTGCAAATCAGTGCCTATTTGGACACTCAACGGTCCATAGGCGGGCTTAAGTCCAATAAAAGTAGGCCTAAACCAACAAGTTGACTATGAGCTTCTTAATCGTGTGTCTGTTTGCCTTTGCCACTCAAGGAGCATTATGTGTAAAAGGTAACATCTTAAAGCAAAGCAGATGCAAGGGAGTAACCTATCACGCCCCAAGCCATCCTCGCCTGCCTGTGGTGCATCCTGCTGAACAAACGAGGCTGGCAATAGACTGGTGACGGAATAACCATCAATGAAGGCGTAGCTGGAATGCACGGCCCATGACGGGGTATTTGGAGTGGAGATTTGCGCAAGACGGCTGACAAGTGCTGGACAGATGCGAGAAGCCCAGGATGGATCAAAGTAGCGAACATTGGGAGAGGCCTGTGTCCAGCAGTGGACTAAGATAGACTGAAGATGATGACTGAACTTTTGTCCCTGCAGCCCCTGCTCTTATAAAATCTTGCATAGAAGATGAATCACAAGACATTGTCTTTATAATAATTAAAATTTTTTTTTTAGAAATTGTTGAAAACGCTTATCAATTCTCCAATTTCCTGGGCGCCACCAGTCCGGCCTACAGAAGTAAGTTTACACACTTATTTGTTTCTTAATTTAGACACGCTACCATCATCTTTTCGGCGGAAACATTTGAATAAATGCAACGAGGAACCGCGGGTAACACCACGGGGCGCAGCTAGTTGTCAATACCATGTTACAAAGTGATTGTTTTGTTGGCTGTCCTTAAATAAATAAATGTGTTGTCTGTTGGTGTGCAGAGTGCGGCGAGTACCGCGACGCGCTGTGCCCGCGCTCGGACCGCGTGGCGGCGTGGCACGCGGACGGCCGCGTGGCGCACGAGCAGCGCCTGCGCACGCGCTGCCGCCCGCCGCCGCGCAGGAGCGGACGCGTCGTGGCCGCGCAGGACGGCCAGCTGCCATACTTGGTAACACGCATTGGAACCTTTTTTTATGCAATATTTATTTATTCATTTAAACTTTATTGCACTAAGCAAATGACGACTTTGGTCTCGAAGTCAAGAAAGCGAATGACTGACGACTCGCGCAGGACGGGCACCTGTCTCTCTTGGTAACGATTCTCACAGGACGGCCAGCTCCCTTATTTGGTAAGGCGGCTTCGCTATAACGTCTAAATGGCGCCGAGCACGGTCACCTAGCTAGCTCAGAGGAAGGACTTCCACCTTTCGGAAGGACAAACCTGTTCCTAGGGTCCGACTGAAGCAGCTGGGGCTTTATCGTTTATAGCCGAGAAACTGTAGAAAGACATAATGATCTTGGTCATGCTAAAAGATGTAAGGTCGTTTCCGTACGTCCCCTCCTATATCAGCCGCTACTGACCCAGTCGTGGTTCCAGACGCTGCCCGGCTACGGCGAGGCGGCCGCGACGGCGCGCTGGGTCTGCGCGGGCACGCTCGTCAGCGAGCGGTACATCCTCACCAGCGCACAGTGCACCTGCACGCAACACAACGGGAAGCAGTGAGTAGCAGCTGCCTATCGCAGTCCACCGCTGGATATAAGCCTCTTCAGCTGCTCGCCACTCTGGGCAAACCCCGGGAGGCTTTCCTCATAATCGCCACGCTGGGCAGACGGGTTGGCGATCGCAGGGCGCAGTTCCTCTGCAGCCCGTCATCGGCCTGTGGTATTTAGATTTCAATTTCTTTATTTGCTTACAAAGTGTACTCGTAGTACAGTGCAGGTGTTATACAATGTATGAACTTATGACTTAGTAGTCACTTTTTGGGCATCGCAAATGGGTAGGATACCATGAGGAGCAAGGAGGAGATTAAAGAGCTCTAAGAGTTTCCTGAGGTCTACTCATCATCATCATCATCATCTATCCGCCACTTTACCCATGATCGCCACTTGAGGAGGCAGGCGGGTTGGGTATCAATTGCTCCCCGGATGTTTGTACGAGCTATGGGGCCAGTCGAATGCAAATGGCGTGTAAGTTATAAAAAGTCTCTTCGTATGTTTCAGAGAAATTGTATCGCTGGCTTTGCTGGGCGCTACGCACCGCTCGGATCCAACGGGGACCGGTCAGACGCAGAGCATCGAGGCCGAGGCCACGCGGCGCTTCCCGTGCGGGCCGCAGGACGAGGACCTGGACATAGCCCTGCTGAAGACAACGAAGATGTAACGATAATCAACTAACACTACTTATATCACACTAATAATATTATGGGATGTAAGGCAGCGGCCCGTCATCTTTTCACTCCAAGCCAACCTCACCTGCCCGTGGTGCATCCTGTTGAGTAACAAACGAGACGCTGGCAACCGACTGGTGGCGGTATAACAATCACAATTGAAGGCGTAGCTAAATACCACAGACCGGTGACGGGCAGCAGCGTCACCGGAGCGAGAAGGTACGCCCTGCGATCGTCAACCCGTCTGACCAGCTTGCCCTACAATAGTCCACTGCTGGTAATAAACCTCACCAGCTGTTTCCCACTTTGGGCAAACCTCTGGAGCTCTTCACTCTTGTTGTAAAGGCTACATTAATTTATTTTACCGTAGAACCGTAGAATAGACACTATAACACACTCGATAGAATGACAGCCGTAGAATGACACTGACAGCCCTAGAGAGGTGGCAGTGATAGGCGTATAATGGTGTTTGGCGATAGAATTGACGATCGAAGGGCGCAACACCTCGCTCCGGTGACGCTGCTGCCCGTCATCGGCCTGTGGTGTTTAGCTACGCCTTCAATTGTGATGGTTGTCACCGGAAAATTTTACGGTAGCCTGACAGTCATTTAATAATTTACGATTTTGACACAAGTAAAATCGTCCTCAAATGGGCCAATCGTTGCTCAATGTACTATTTAACGGTGCACTATTACCCGTAACTTAATACACTGTTCCCTGATTGGTTGCCGGGATAACGCCACGTGAGCCATTGAACCAATCAACGTTCACCTCACCTTCGTCGGATGATTTTACGGCAAGACCCCGTAAAATGATCAATTTACTAAAATACATACGTTAAATAATACATTTCAACTGCTGTTTATTATTTTCCGGAAGTTAATCAACTACCTAGGAAATTGATCAACTTACGATTCTTGCTATTTTCCGGTGACAGTTATACCGCCACCAGTCGGTTGCCAGAGCCTCGTTTATGGTAATTCGGCAGGAAGCACCACGGCAGGTGTGGGTTTGAAGCGAAAAGATGATAGGTCACTACCTTCCATCTTTAGTCCATCGTATGTCCAGCAGTGGACTGCAAAAAGTTGATGATTATTCTATAGGGTGGAGGTACACCGCCATCATTTCATAATAGATGGATGACAATGCTGGTGGTGTTCCAGGATCGAGTTCGGCGCGCTGGTTGCGCCGGCGTGTCTGGACCTCGACGGGACTCCGCCTGCTTGGGCCACAGTGGCGGGATGGACCGCGGGCGCTCCCGACCAGCACACTAGCTCCCCTGATTTGCTGCACACCGTAAGCTAGTTATGGATGCCGTACGCAAGAGGGATGTAAGGGAGCGGCCCATCACCTTTTCGCTCCAAGCCAACCTCACCTGCCCGTGGTGCATCCTGCCGAATAACAAACGAGGCGCTGGCAAGCGACTGATGGTGGTATAACCATCACAATTGAATTCGTAGTTTAATGCCACAGACTGATGGCGAGCAGCAGCGTCATCGGAGCAAGAAGCTACGCCCTGCAATCGCCAACCCGCCTGCCCCGCGTGCGCGTGGCGATTATGGGTATATCCTCCAGATGTTTGCCCTAACTGGTGAACCACTGGAGAGGCCTAGGTCCAGCAGTGGACTTTTTAATTTACGCGGGCAGTATCTAGTTCTTAAATAAAATCGATTATTTAATTTGCAGTTCGACGTAGATCAGAAGATGTCCCTCTCAGAGTGCCCCGTGGAGCGCGGAGGCGCGACGCACACCTCGGCGCCGCCCAACGCGACCAAGCACTGGTGCTATGGGAGCCCGATACCCGCCTGCGAGGTGAGGCCCGGGAACATAAGTGATAATAATAATAATAAATCTTTATTTGTTCTCTCAAATAGTTCATCATCTTCATCATCAGCCCGTGTCAGTCCACTGCTGGACATAGGCCTCTCCTAATGTTCGCCACTTAGGTCGATTTTGGGCTTCTCGCATCCAGCACTTGCCAGCCGTCCTGCGCAAAATCGTCACTCCACCTGGCCTGAGGGCGTCCTACATTACGTTTGCCGAAACGCCGAACTACAGAACTATATTAACGGCCGTATTCACAAACGTTACTATGCGTCGCGCGAACGCACAGGTACCCAAAGACTTACATGCTTTTGGGCACTGTGCGTCCGCGCGTTGCATAGTTCCGTTTGTGAATACGGCCGTAAGTCAATAATATCCTGTCATCATCAGCCGGAGGCGGGCCACCCGCTGCTAGCCGCCGTGCATGGTCAAAGTGGTGGGCGTGGCCACGACGCCGCCGCGCGGCCCGACTGGATCACAGCCGTCGTGTGGGGCGAGGGGGCGGCGACCAGGAGGACTCATGGAGATTTGGCGACGAAATTAATAAAGTCTTTATGGACACACTTGTAGTTTGTTATGTCACCGGAAAATAGCAAGAATCGTATATTGATCAATTTCCTAGGTAGTTGATTAACTTTCGCTTATAACAGACGGTAGTTGAAATGTAGGTATTATTTAACGCAATGGATTTCAGTTAGTTGATCAATTTACGGTAGCCTGACAGTAATTTAATAATTTACGATTTTGACACAAGTAAAATCGTCCTCAAATGGGCCAATCGTTGCTCAATGTACTATTTAACGGTGCACTATTAACCGTAAATTAATACACAGTTCCCTGATTGGTTCTCGGGATAACGCCACGTGAGCCATGGAACCAATCAATGTTCACCTCACCTTCGTCGGGTGATTTTACGGCAAGACCCTGTAAAATGATCAGTTTACAAAAATACATACGTTATTTAATACATTTCAACTGCAGTTCATTATTTTCCGGAAGTTAATCAACTACCTAGGAAATTGATCAACTTACGATTCTTGCTATTTTCCAGTGACAGATACATACATATAGATAACGCATTACTCCCAGAGGGGCAGGCAGAGACCACGTCCTTCCATTTGCTACGATCCTGGCACACAACTTTTTTGCTTCGTCCAAATTCATCAATCTCTTCATACATGCTCGTCGGTTTAGGGTATTTAAATTGTTGATGAATTGGATGTTGCTTGACTGAAGATGGATTCTGGATATCGAACGGAACAAATAATTCGTAAAATAATATAGGTAGGTACAGATAAAAATAACTTCTTAAAGCAAAGGTTGTAGAAATTAAACATTACTTTTAGTTTTTATGTCATTTAATTTTAATTGGGTACATACTTTTTAGTGTACATCAATATACAAACATAATGTATTATTTATACAGTCAAATTCGCGCAACATATGACTAGCGCGCGATTGTAGACCCTATACCTTGTACAATTAAACATTGCTTGTTTGACAAACGCACTTAAAGTAATTGAAATCATATAAAACAGTAGCTTATTTTCATCAAACTATAGCAATAACTCGATATAGTAGGTGGGTTTATTATAAATTCATATCATTATTATACTCGTATCAACTTACATATTGCTTCCGATAAGACTCACTAGGATTAAACTACTACTCGTACAACTGTATAGACCTAGTCTTCCAATTCTTTTGGTGTTTAACATACGATTATCGAGCATGTCATGAAATTGAAGCATCTAGCATTATGAGACCATACAAACCACAGACTTTCCATCAGCCGATAAATAATAACTGCATGTTTTTTTTTAATATAGTAGCTGGACATAATGGCTTCCCTACGCCTGATGGAAAGCGAAAGAGAAACCTAAGTCGATGTGACAACTGGCAAGTAACTGGTTAGTTACCTGTCAGTTACCACCGCCATGCCGGCCCAACCACACACCAGCAGAAACACGACCCGGAGGTCATTTGGCTGCGGTATTCTATAGGGTGGAGGTCCTTCCCCGGACGGGCAGCTCAATTCGAGCGAAAATTCGCTATGCCCTACCTCTCTCAAATATTGTTTACTAGCTGTGCTCGCGACTTCGTCCGCGTGGAATAGTCATTTTTCCCCGTTTTTTTTTTTTACATTTTCCATTATTTCTTCGCTCCTAATAGTTGCAGCGTGATGTTATATAGCCTAAAGCCTTCCTCGATAAATGGTATATTCAACACAAAAAGAATTTTTCAATTCGGACCAGTAGTTCTTGAAATTATCGCGTTCAAACAAACAAACTCTTCAGCTTTATAATATTAGTTAAGATATGTATTGCGATCATCTTTGAAGTCTGCTTGTGTGCCTTAAAGGAGGGGGCGGCGCGCCATTTTAGATTAGACGATCTCCTATCAACATCGAGATATTGCTAATAGTATACAACTTTAAAACTATGATTAATTAAGTGTCAGCGTTCTAGCAGCGTGGCTCAGAGCCGCTAGAAGACCAAACTAGTTATGACACCTATATTGCTTTAATTAGAGCAGGCAGTGGCGTAACTACAGGGTGGCATGTCGGCAAAATGCCACGGGCCCCCAGCCGTAAGGAGCCCCCGGTCAGAGGAGAATCCAAACTCCCAACATTTATTACACATTTATTTTATTTATTTATTTAAACTTTATTGCACAATAAAAAGAGTGTACAAAAGGCAGACTTAATGCCGCATAGGCATTCTCTACCAGTCAACCATTTAGTGAAAATCTGATGAATATGCCACGGGCCTCGAATGGTATAGTTACGCCACTGAGAGCAGGGTTACTCAAACTGTTGGCTCACCTACCCTTGTATAACACATGTTGGTGGAGATGCAGCCTAACTTGTGTCGTATTAGCTTGTATCACTAAAACTGTAACTACTGTATGTCTGTTGTGTGTGTCAAATAAATAAATAAATAAAATAAAATAATTCCTCAAACGTTCGCGAACTTGTAAGGGGTTCGCTTACCCCAATTTGAGAAACCCTGCATTAGAGGTACTGTTGGTACAATTAACACAAGAACAAAAGAAAAATGAGCACCATTGATTGACAGGTAGCTGCACAGACTTATAACTCAGATCTTATATTATAGTAAGGTATATGTAGTTATATTTATTAAAACAGTTTGCACTATGTTGGCCCACTTTTCAGAATATTACACTTCCCCTACCTGAACTTTGTCTGGAAGAGATCGCTTACCAGCTATAAGACCGCCTAGCTTGTACCACAACATGTCTGTATCACCTTTACTGTATTTTGTGCAATAAATAATGTAATAAATAAATAAATAACCCAAGACATGCCACGCTGGGCCACACAGCGCCACCTAGCCCCAAAACTAAGCCGAAGCTTGTACTATGGGTACTAGACAACTGATAAACTTACTGACGATACTTTTTTTTAAATCCAGTCCGAGTCAGTCAAATGGTGCCTGTCACCGAGCATGTCTATCTCATGGAAGTTTTGTACGTAGTTCTTAATACTTCCATGGTCTATCTATCTATCTTACACCACCGCTAAATCTGCTACGTCGTCTTGGTAATACCGAAAGAAATGCAAGGCATGCCTTGACGGCGCGTCCGATGGTGAAACGATATTTAATTCTGTTATTTAGCATTCTTATAATATAGATAGATAGATATTCTGAAAAAATTAAAATGAAAAATATCTTTATTCAAATAGGCTTATGACAAGCACTTATGAATCGTCAAATAATGCAAATAATGAATCTACCACCGGATTCGGAAGGTCGTTTTCTACCGAGAAGAACCGGCAAGAAACTCGATAGTTAGTTCTTTGTTGCACACCAAACAATTTATTATATTCTAGTAGTGGTAGAGCCACACTGCCGCCTCCTGGCAGCAGTATGTATTGGGCCGGCTCGACCGGGGTAGTACCACCCTCTCACAGAAAATCGGCGTGAAATAATAGTACTCCTGTACTATTGTGTTTCGCACGGTGAGTGAGAGCGCCGGAGGCCCACCCACACTCCCCCTTAATATGCCAGCGGATTTAAAAAGAAAATTACCCCAGGGAGGTATCGACACTATCAGTGTCGTGGAATCCTCCCCTGAACGAATCCGTTCAGGCTGCCCCGCGTATTCTGGGGGGGGGGGCAAAAATACGCTCGGTTTTGCGAGAGGCGGGAAGAGCAAATCGGTGGCACCCTCGTCATTGTTCCGAGTGGACATGTGCAATATTCGGGGGTTACATACCAACCTGAACTCCGTCCACCACCACCTCGAGACGGAGAAGCCGGCCTTGCTCTTTCTGACCGAGACGCAGATAAGTCCTCCACCTGACATTTCTTACCTGCGGTACCCGGGCTATACCTTGGAACATGCATTTGTTCCACGCGCCGGTGTTTGCGCGTATGTCAGGGACGATCTTTGCGCTCGGCGTCTCGCAAAGCTTGAAGTGTGGGGCCTGTCGACCCTTTGGCTGCGAGTGGATTGCGACGACCATCCGCGCATCTACGCGTGTCTATACAGGTCCCACAGCGGCAATGCCGAGACAGACCGTCTCATGGAGCACATCCAGGCGGAAACTGATGTTCTCCTCCAACGGATTCCTAACGCGGAGATGGTTGTGCTGGGTGACTTCAACGCTCACCACGCTGAGTGGCTTGGGTCACGTACCACCGACCATGCGGGGAGGACCGTTCGCGACTTTGCTTTGGCCTATGATTTGTCTCAACTGGTTCCCTCACCCACGAGGATCCCAGATATAGACGATCATACAGCCTCACTTTTGGACCTCCTCTTGACCTCGCACCCAGACGGCTACCAAGTTTCTGTTGATGCCCCACTCGGTTCCTCAGACCATTGTCTAATCCGGAGCACTGTGCCTCTCAACAGAACTTCGCGCTCGCAACCTGCAGCTAGCCGTCGTGTGTGGCATTACAGGTCAGCGGACTGGGACGGGATGCGAACTTTTTTTGCGTCCTACCCTTGGCAGCAGGTTTGCTTTACACCGGAGGATCCTAATGTCTGTGCCAAATCTGTCGCAGACGTGGTGTTGCAGGGTATGGAACTTTACATTCCAAGCTCTGTAGTGCCTCTCGGTGGCAGATCTAAGCCCTGGTTTGGTCGATCTAGCAAATTGGCATCTCGCCAGAAGCAAAATCGTTACCAGGCCTGGGCTAAGGCGGTGGCATCTAAGGATCCAAATACCAGTGTACTCAAGAAAGAGTATAACTTTGCTGCTAGGTCATTTAAGAAGGAGATTGCTAAGGCAAAGTCGTCCTTCATAGGGCGAATTGGCGATAGACTGGCACGTCTCCCTTCGGGAACGCGTGCGTTTTGGTCTCTTTCCAAGGCTGTCCTAGGGAATTTCAGTGTCCCGTCGTTTCCACCGCTGCACATAACTGATGAAACTCTGGCCCACACTGCGAAAGAGAAAGCCGATCTCTTGGGTACTCTCTTCGCATCCAACTCGACCCTGGATGATCAGGGGAAAACACCACCATTAATACCGCATTGTGCGAGTTCCATGCCTAACGTTCGGTTCTTGCAAAGTTCTGTCCGGAGGGCTCTTTTTTCCCTTGACATCCATAAGTCGAGTGGGCCAGACGGAATCCCACCAGTTGTGCTTAAAGCTTGTGCTCCTGAGTTGGCACCGGTACTAACGCGTCTTTTCCGACTCTCATACTCTACTGGCGTAGTCCCGGAAACGTGGAAGATAGCTCTTGTGCATCCGGTCCCTAAAAAAGGTGATCGCTCTGATCCAGCGAACTATAGGCCAATCGCCATCACATCCTTGCTGTCCAAAGTAATGGAATCCATTACTAATCGCCAGCTCTTGAGGTATCTAGATGAGAACCAGCTATTAAGCGACCAACAATACGGTTTCCGTAGCGGTCGCTCTGCTGGTGATCTTCTGGTTTACCTCACGCATAGATGGGCAGAGGCAGTGGAGAGCAAAGGAGAAGCCTTGGCAGCTGGCTTGGACATAGCGAAAGCCTTTGATAGGGTTTGGCACAAAGCTCTTATTTCCAAACTTCCATCGTACGGGCTTCCGGAAGAGCTGTGTGCATGGGTCTCCAGCTTCCTCTCTGGGCGTAGCATAAAAGTCGTCGTCGACGGCTCATGCTCGGACTTTAAGCCCGTCAATGCTGGTGTCCCGCAGGGGTGTGTGCTGTCGCCTACTCTTTTTCTCCTGCATATCAATGATATGTTGCGGTATAGCAACATCCATTGTTATGCAGATGACAGTACGGTTGACTCAACATACAAAGGATGCACGCGTGCTTCTCTGGAAAGCGTCGCCGAGAGCCGGAATAAACTTGTGTCTGACACTGAGAACATGTTAAGTCATGTTTCAGACTGGGGCCGACTAAATTTAGTCCGCTTTAACCCCTCCAAGACACAAGTTTGCGCGTTTACTGCTAAGCGTAGTCCCTTCGTCGTAACCATAAATTTCGAAGACACTCCCATTATTGCCAAGTCGACTATCGGGATCCTGGGAGTCGACATTTCGAGCAGCGTTCAGTTCCGTGGACATCTGGAGGGTAAAGCCAAACTGGCTTCCAAGAAACTGGGTGTGCTTAATAGAGCGGGACAGTATTTCTCGCCGACCCAGCGCTTACAACTTTATAAAGCACAGGTCCGGCCTCATATGGAATACTGTTCCCACCTCTGGGCTGGAGCACCCCAGTATCAACTCCTTCCATTTGACCGAATCCAGCGTAGAGCTGCTCGTATTGTCGATGACCTGACCCTGTCAAGTCGACTCGACTCACTGGCATTGCGAAGAGACGTTGCATCCATGTGCGTTCTCTACCGCATCTATCATGGGGAGTGTTCCGAAGAATTGTTTGGTTTACTGCCTGCAGCGGAGTTTCTTCACCGCACCACACGTAACCGACTGAAATTCCATCCACATCATCTCGATGGCTGGAGATCCTCGACTGTACGTTTTATGAAGAACTTCTTGCCTCGCGCCTCGGTTTTGTGGAACCAACTTCCTGCGGCAGTCTTTCCGAACAGCTACGACTTGGGAACCTTCAAGAAACGAGCGTATTCATATTTAAAAGGCCGGCAGCGACCCTAAACTCGGTTAGAGCTGCGGGTGTCCATGGGCGGTGTCGACTGCTTACCATCAGGCATCACACTTGCTCGTCTGCCGCCTCTCGCATAAAAAAAAAAAAAAAAAAAAAAAAAAATTGTAAATATTTTATTGTTTAATTATACATTCCTGTACATAGAAAAACTGTCTTATTCTTTTACCTTCAATCTACACCTACGCACGCCGCGCCACCGCCTGCCATTGCCAAAGTTTACTTAAAACTAGATACAAAGACAAATCGAGGTACAATATTACCAGCCTTATCGCTTTCAGCGATCTCTTCCAGACAACCTTTGAGAAGAGGATAATTAAAAAAACTTATCTATGGTTATTGATCTATTGCTTTAGCTGTATCTTATCTGTAGCACCTGCATTTTATGACTTTCGAGCTTCACCGGACTTTCATTTATAAAAACTTAATTACGTTTTGAATTTCAAAAAAACATTGCCTCGTTCGGTCAGTAATGATGACTATTTTAACTTAGTTCGGGGTAATCAATATAGCTTTTCATATTAAGTATGATAAAAAAATATATGTTCTTCATACTGTAGGTCAGCTGCTTCTTAAGCATGAGATTATAGATTACACTAATATAATATACAAGATAATATTCAGTTTAACAAGCCGCGTAACGAGCTTTTTTGTTGAGATTCATCATCAGATCTCAAGAGATATCAAGACACACTTTCCCATTTATAATATTAGTATATGGATATAAAAGGAGAAACTGACTGATATGTCATCAACGCACAGCCTAAACGGCTAAACGTAGGCACTTGACATTTGGAAGGGACGTAGCTTATGTACCGTAGAGGTGCACTAAGAAAGGAATTCCCGAAATTCCCATGGGAACGGGAGTTAGCGGGAAAAATAGTATTGAACCCGAGCGAAGCCGGGGTCGCTAGTTTCAAATAAACTCTATGATCAACGATCCACAGTAATCGACTTGACCATAGACAAACTGTCATTGACAATCTTCCCGTCGTCCGTAAGCCTGGCATTCAAACCGCCTCGCTTCAACTTATCAGGAATATTAATATTATAACTCTTGCCCCCCTTCTTATGAGGCATGGCATACCTCAACTTCTCCCAGAACCAAGGGTCCCCCCACTTCAAATAAGTGTTCGTATTCAAATACGCTCTCAGCTCAGCATCCATTTCCTCCAAATCCGGCAGATCCCCCAGAACAATGATCAGTACTCTAGCACGTTTCTCCCTTTGCGCCCTCTCATTAGCTGCCCTGAACTCCAGAAGAGCCCACGTCGACTTCAAGAAACTTTGCGATAAAACCACCACAGTCCTTCTAGACTCCTCAACAGACCTCGCGATCTGAGCGGGAATCATATCCCCGACCACCCAGTCCCTATAATGCACGCACAGTTTGAACTGACACTCATCTTCCAACACAGGCACAAGTTTCTCCGAAACCCACCTAGCGTCTTCTTGCGAGAAAGAGACGAACGCATCGTACTGCGCTGCTCTGTCGACCTCGTCTTCATGTATGAGAGAACCACACCAGCCTCTAGAGAAGAGGAACAGTTTGATCTTCAGCATGTATCTGTAGAATAGTCCAGCAATGGGGATGTTTCCAGGGTCAAAATAATTACATTATATTTAGTCCGCATTTTACATTATAAAAATATATTAGACACGTATTTTTCCTTTTTTCATTTAATCAAAAAATAACAAAGATACAAGGCATCAAAATTTAGGAGTGGGGGTCTTTGACGTTACTTAGTGGCGAAAAAACTCCCACTCTGTGACGTCACGCGTAATTTTAACGGGCTATATCTTTGTCATTTTTGGTCTAATTTACAAATGAAAAAATACGTGTCTTTTATTTTTGAACAATCTAAAAGACGGACTAATTACATTTTTTACGGAAACAGGCCCATTATAACTGCTAGAATGCCCAGAGCAGCCAAAGTGCCTCCTAGTATACTAGCTCTTCTCACGTCGCATAATCTTGTAGCAGCTACGTTCCAAACCGGCTCCCCAGTCCAGCAAGTAACATTAACCCTATCTAAAACCTTGGAAGCTTCCTTCTGCATCTCGGCTCCCTAGTAGCATTTTTGGTTGGCATTTGGTAGGGCCACATGCATGTTGGTTGTTGGGCAACGGTTACATTTGGCCGCATGTTTTGCTGAAGGCCCAACAACGTAGGGCCCATATGAAATCTCCTATGGAGGGCCACATATTGTTTTTCTGCATAGGGCCTTTTATGGGAATCATACATTCAAACAACGCCATTGGGGTGGTGGTTTGGTACTTCCGGGTAGGATAATTATGTTTATATAATACTCTCACTGTACTCAATCACATTTAATAACAGTAATGCTACATAGATTTTGTAATATTGGTTATAAAATTAAATGTATTGTAAACAGTGACAGAATTATATACTAGAATTAAAACATTGTATATGTCATACAATCAACATTTATTTAAATAACACCATATGTGCATTCACACAAAATTTAAAAAGAACATGAACATGTAACATCTTATAATACTCTATTAATTATCACAATTGTAATGCACAAATGATTTCAATAAAAAAGTTAAATTATACCTTATATAAGACTAATAATTATGACAAATGGAATACACACTAGATATTAATCTATATAACAAAAACTATCAATGGCATAAGTTTTGGTCCACAAATGGAATGCACACTAGATAATCGGTATCACAAAAATTAGATAGAAGAAAACATTTTTTATTTAATGTAGACGAACAGACAGTGACTTCCTTAGAAGAACTTATTTTTACTTTATATATACCTAATTGACTGCTTTCAATGGGTATTTTGTAAAAGTCTGTTTTATCTAAAAAACAATCACAAATTAATGAGAAATTATAACTATTATCAATCTCTTTTAAAGTTTTAACTCTTAAAATATCTCCATTTTTAGTATTAAAACAGGAATCAATATTAATAATGCAACCATTATCTAAAACGATTTTAGTTATAGTATTTTTCTTCTTTATTATTTTAAAGGTTGGCGAACTTTCTGACACATATTTAAACTCTCCCATTCTTTTGGCCACTTGTTGTAGTGGACGGCTGTGGGAACGAACCATTTTTTTTATTTTGGTCATATAATTTTCAAAAGGAAAAGCCGAAAAATTATGTAGCTTTCCAAAATTCTCAACATCTGCTGTTAAATGTAAAAGGTTATGAAAATTGTACACAAGAAGTTCTTTTCCATACAAAAGTTCAATGTTACGCACAAAACAATGTAATAATTTATTATCATACTCTCTCCATTCATTATTAGCATTAAGTTCACCACTTAATATATATATGGCACAATGCAGAGTTAAAAAATGCTCATAAATATTCTTTGAAACAATCCTATGTAAAACTACAGGACTGACATATAAAAGGAAAGCTCTGAATTCTGTTGCTTTCCAATATTTAAATAATTGAATAGACCTTGGGCGCCTCGAAAACTCGTAACGGAAAATTATTTTCACCAATATGAAATAATCTTTCTGATATTTGCATTATTTTAACAGCATTCAATTTACATTTTTTTGGTCCAATTTCTATCCAAACCCGGATAATTTTCTTTACCACTCCTAAGCAAACTAAGTGCATATAATCCAAGGGGACTTGTGTAACTAACCCAATATTAAGTTCTATAAGAATAGTTTTACATAATTGGTGATCTTCATATTCTAAGTTGTGAAAATAATCGTCAGTTCTAAGATTTAAATTTGGAGTATATTGCCATGTTGTTCTACCGATGTAAATTCCTTCCTGTGTACATTTCTCGCAGCCATATAGAGAGTTATGTGATTTTATACATTTGAGAAAAGCTCTAGCTGGTGCATCAGCAACAATACAACTCACTCGAAAGGCATAATTATTGCCTTCAAAAACAATACCATTTTTTTCCAAGTCACTACATTCGTCAACAAAAGGACGTAGGTAATTATTAGCATTTTGTGGTTTTGAATTTCCATAATACATACCAACAATAAATGGTTTTCTATCAATACTCTGGTCCAATATACATAGAATTGGCCAGAACGAATTAGTGGTACTGGAATGAACCGGGAGCCCGTCTACATTAAGAGTAACAGAGAACAACAATATATTTTCATTTTCGCGCATTTTAGCGTCAATTATAGGGTAGCGGTTTTGAGTAGCCAATCCAGATGCAGCTTTTTTAATAATATTATCAAGAAGTCCAAAGTATATATATGATCCACCATCACATTCAACAACTTTGTTCGTATTGGGCATGGTAGGGTATAACCAGCTCAGGGTCCGTAGAGACTTCGCGCTCGTCAAATATGGGGTGGAGGTGCTGCGTGGGATACAGCACAACCCAGAGCTGCTGCGCCGCCTGCAGCTGAGCGTGCCTGTAGCCAGGACCAACTTACTGGCGAAAACGCCTCTTATTCGCACGTTTCACATAATGAACACGATTCATGAGGAGTTGGACATATTTTCATGTGCTTTTAGTGAATTTGCCAGGATTGCACTAGGGATAATTTCTTATAAATTAAGTTAGGTTAAGAATATATAATCAAAATAAAATTTATAACGTATAATAGTAATAGTAGATAGATTAAGTTATATATGTAATAGTGTAAGTTTAAGGATGGCTATGCTATCGCATTGGGTTATATCTGTAATGGTAGCATAAGGTTTTTAAATAAATAAATAAATAAATAAAAATAAATAAACATTAACGTGTTTTGGTGTTTTTAATAGCGACCGTGAGTCTGTTGGCAAGAATGGATGAAGAGGATGTAATAGTTTTAACAAACCATCCAAAGCAGAGTGAGAAATATTGTGCTGTTGTGACCAGTTAACAAGAGAAGAAGTTATCTCAATATGTTTAGATTGAGATTGAGCTTTACCTTTTTCCAAATTAACGTTTACATTGGTGGTACTGGCAGATGTAGAACTTTCAGTTAAATTATTTTGAGAAATGACATGATCATCATCTGCAATACTTAACTCTCGTATTATTCTGTTTTTTATTTTATTTTTATGTCTTCTTGTTGTCCTAGCTGATGTACCAGAATATTTTTGTCTGGAGTTATTGCCTATTTCTTGCCCGTCTATTTTCTCGTCCTCCATCCCGGTCTCGAGCAAATCTAAACCAGCTGGTTAAAAAAGATGTAATTTCAGAATCCGTCGCTTTCTCAGCTAACTTATTTTTGCGAACTGCATCTGTAATGAAAAAAATACGTTACCTATAATACAATTTATTTTCTCGAAAAATTTAATACATAATACATATATCAAAAACGACTAGACCGATTTAAGTTTCCGAAATTAAACATTCCATATCTTTCTCCAAATGCGTGTGTTGTGCCAGTGAGCGGAGTGAGCAAATCATGTTGATTTGTAGACTCAATTATATAGGGATATAGGTAAGACTACTTACTTATGATCACTGGAATCAATTTTAAAATTTTCAGGCTGGTTTTATCATTTTTGCCAGTCCAGTTACAATTTTATAGCCAGTTCTGAAGCAAAAAGTCTTTGAAGTATCCTTCTTGTAATATTTGCCACGTTGTTACCGCCAATAAAACTTAAATAAGTAACCTGAAAGTAAAATGTAGAATATCAATATAACTTTTTTATAACAATAAACTCTTTTCCATTGGTACATGTTCTGTGATCCTGGTTTGATTTTGCAGCTAACAACCTCTCTACTATTTTTTCACAAAGTCTCAAAAACTTCTGGACCAACAAACTTAAGAATTCTATTACCATCCACTTATACATAGGTACATTCAAAGATTCATTAAAACATTAAAACCGGATCAATGGTTTAAGTGTTATCGCGAAACAAACAAATATACACATACACATACAATGTTATTGTTCTCCATTTGATTTGTATACCTTGGTCACTTCACTCTCTCAGTCAGTGATTAATAAAATAAAAAAATCAATATTTTATACATGCATATCAATTCTGAGTTTCTCCTGCTATAAACTATACAGGTACATACCAGATTTTCTTTGTTGTCATCATTCAATTCGAGCCACAATTCAACATTGCTTAGATCTTCAAAAGATGTCATAGGCAGGGTTATCTCATCAGGTAAAGAGATAGTCAATGCTGCAGATGATGATGATGTCAATCTAACTAAAATATCATTTTGTGTAGCCTTCAATTCTTTTATGTCACTCTGGATACCGGCTAAGTATGAGGCAATCAATTCTAAAATAAAAATACACATTAAAGTAACACTAAATTAATTTTATGAGTCCTATCAAACTTTTAATATGAGCAGTTATGGTACCTACCCATACTAGAATCATTAATTTTATCAAGTGCTGACGGTTTTGATCCTGTACCGGCTGTACCTGTAGGTGTCGAACATAGGCTTCTGTGAGTTAGTGGAATATCTACAAATAAGAAAAAAATATATCATAACAAATTAATTAGAAAGCAAATCTATTTCAAAAATACCTATTCATCCTATAAGTTACATTTGTTACAATAAAAGAAAAAACGACGAAGACATAGCTATGTCTTCGTAGTGCGAGCAGTCACATTTGAAAGGATTACCTTTGAGATGCAACGTCAAGTTTGAAGACAGCAGTTGTATGGGAGCTGCAGTCAATCGGTTTCCGGACAGATCCAACTCCTTGACGTGTTCAATAGCTTTCAATGGTGGGGGTTCCTCCAGGCCGGCTCCTGAGATGTTGAGGAAGGTGACATGAGGTGGTATTTGAAGGTTCTTTACGCTGTGCAGACGGAGATGGGTTTGCGTGAGGCCGAAGTCTTCAGGGCTGGGGTATTTAGTTGGTTCTTCGAAGCAGTCCAGTTCTAAGGTTGAGGTGGCTGGGCGCATGAGGCAGGAGCAGTTGTGTGGGCAGTGTTTGGGCAGGAGCGGGCAGACAAGCAGGCTGGAGGGCAGCGTGCGTAGAGGGCGGCCGGCGAGGGAGGGAGGCGAGGCGCACGTGGCGCGACCGGGATCTAAGCGAGGGTCTGACGCGAGGGCAGCTGGACTCTCCAGCAGGGTGATGAAGGAGTATAGGTTGCAGTCGCATCTGACGGAAAAGAAATTAATTAAAAATAAATAAATATCACACACACATATAATATGGGGGATGTAAGGGAGCGACCTATCATCATTTCGCTCCAAGCCAACCTCACCTGCCCGTTGTGCATCCTGCTAAATAACAAACGAGGCGCTGGCAACCGACCGGTGGCGGTATAACCATCACGATTGAAGGCGTAGCTAAATAGCACAGACCGATGACGGGCAGCAGCGTCACCGGAGCGAGTAGCTACGCCCTGCGATCGCCAACCCGCCTGCCCAGGGTGGCGATTATGGGTAGATCCAGATGTTTGCTCAAAGTGACGAACAACTTGAGAGGCCTATGTCCAGCAGTGGACCGCAATAGTCTGATGATGATGGTGATGATGATTACTATAAAAAATAACACCTGGAAAGGCCTATATGTCCAGCAGTGGACTGCGATAGGCTGATGATGATGATGGTGACGATGATGATGACTATAAAAAATAACACCTGGAGAGGCCTATGTCCAGCAGTGGACTGCGGTAGGCTGATGATAGTCTCACCTGAAGGGGTTGTCGTCCAGCAGCATGACGTTCCCCTTGTCCGCGGCAGAAGGTTCCTGCACCTCTACTGAAGAGATGCGGTTGTGAGTCAGGTTCACCAGCAGCTTGGAGCCCAGGAACGACAGGTCACCGCTCTGGACACAGGACATGGTACGTTGTGATACAAGTAGATACTTAGGGCGCTTACATAAAGATACAGGTGCATTTTTAGGGTTCCGTAGCCAAATGGCAAAAACGGGACACTTATAGATTCGTCATGTCTGTCTGTCCGTCCGTATGTCAAAGCCAGTTTATTCCGAAACTATAAGAGCTACATTATTGAAATTTGGTGCGTAGATGTATTCTGTAAACCGCATTAATATATTAAAATAAAATCAGAAAAAATCCAAAATTTTTGGGGTTCCCCATACATAGAACTAAAACTCAAAAATGTTTTCTTCATCAAACCTATACGTGTGGGGTATCTATGGATAGATATTCTAAAATCATGTTAAGGTTTGTAACATCTTTTTTTTTCTAAACTGAATAGTTTGTGCGAGAGACTCTTTCAAAGTGGTAAAGTGTGTCGTCGTCGTCGTATGCGCTCACTTATAAAGAAACAGGTTTGAACTTGTCCGTGCCGACAACCCGGACCGAGCCGTAGACCGTATGTCTTCATTGTTTATGAATTAAGGACAGATTTCACTGACTCGATGGCTCATTTGGTAGTGACCTCTGCCCTCTGAGCCAAGGTTCGTGGGTTCGATTCCCGCACAGTATAAACATTTGTGTTCATGAACATGTCTGTATTGGTCTGGGTGTTTTCTATGTATAATACGTATTTATTAACAAAAAAAAAGTATCGTCAGTAAGTTTATCAGTTGTCTAGTACCCACAGTACAAGCTTTGGCTTAGTTTGGGGCTAGGTGGCGCTGTGTGGCCCAGCGTGGCATGTCTTGGGTTATTTATTTATTTACCTGTTTCTTTATGTGAGTTGACCCTGCGCCGTAATTTATTGTAAAATTTGCGTTAGTTCCGGTTGTTGACGATAGATGGCGTTGTCCTTTTTTGCATCGCGCAATTGTTGTGTTCCGGCGAGTGCCTATATGCAGAGTGTTGCATTAAAAATTCCGTACTAACCCGTCTTAAGGTTTTATTTAACCCTACGCAACTGTACGGGAGGAGTGCTCGGTGCATTAGTTAGACCACTAGGGCAGTGACCCTTTGTTTGTCTTGAATAAAAAAAACTAACCGTGACCCTGGTAAAGTTGTTGTAGGACAGGTCCAGGGTTCTGAGCTGCAGCAGCACCCAGCGGAACTCGTCGAGCATGCTCGCGAGCTTGTTCGCGCGCAGGTTCAGCGTCCGCAGCCGCGGCAGGCTCTGGAAAGGCGAGCCCTGCGACTCCAGCGACAGGTAGCCGTCGCCCGAGCCGCTCTGCAACGAACAAATAATATATAATCTATATCTATACTTATAATAAATCTGTAGAGAGGTCAATTCTGTACTTACATCTTAACTAATATTATAAAGCTGAAGAGTTTGTTTGTTTGTTTGAACGCGCTAATCTCAGGAACTACTGGTTCGAATTGAAAAATTATTTTTGTGTTCAATAGACCGAGGAAGGCTTAAGGCTATATAACATCACGATGTAACTATAAGGAGCGAAGAAATAATGGAAAATGTAAAAAAAAAACGGGGAAAAAATAACTATTCCACGCGGACGAAGTCGCGAGCACAGCTAGTTAAATATATTTTCAAAACTAGCTGTGCCGGCGGCGTCGCACGCGTGGTTATCGGGTTTCAAAAATAACGGACTTTCATAAAATGGTGCCTAAATTTTAAGCTAGACTTCTAGCAATACATTGGTGAAAACCGGATTCAATTCCATGCAGTAGTTTACGCGTGATGCGCGATCAAACATACAGATAAAAATTTCTCCCGTTTTCCCAACACTTCCCGTCACTGCTCTGCTCCTATTGCTTGTAGCGTGATGAAAAGTATACTATAACCTGCCCAGGAGTATGAAGAATAATTGTGCCAAGTTTCGTTAAAATCCGTCGAGTAGTTTTTGTTTCTATAACGAACAGACAGACTGATAGACAGACAGACAGACAGATAGACAGACAGACAGACAAAAATTTTACTGATTGCATTTTTGGCATCACTATCGATCACTAATCATCCCCTGATAGTTATTTTGACAATAAATTTCATGTACAGAATTGACCTCAACAGATTTATTATAAGTAATTATAGGATACTAGCCAAACCGCCCTCGTTTCGCTTCGGGTATTTTAGATAAGCGCTAATTAATACGTATTTATAATTCAATAACAAAAAAAGTACGATTTCACATAAACTGTTGCTATGGTAACGTTTTCAATAGACGTCAGTTTAAAAGATAGCTTTTTGGTCATTTTTTCACACCTTGGGTTACATTATTTAACTTTTAACGCGGATCCCTAATGTTTTTATAAATATAATATACCCTATGTTCACCGGGGATAGTGTAGCTTTCCGACAGTGGAAGAATTATTCAAATCGGTCCAGTAGTTTCGGAGCCTATTCATTTCAAACAAACAAACAATCAAATCTTTCCTCTTTATATAAAACTAGCTGTGCTCGCGACTTCGCTCGGGTGGAATAGTTATTATTTCCCCGTTTTTTTTACATTTTCCATTATTTCTTCGCTCCTAATAGTTGCAGCGTGATGTTATGTAGCCTAAAGCCTTCGATAAATGGTCTATTCAACACAAAAATAATTTTTCAATTCGGACCAGTAGTTCCTGAGATAAGCGCGTTCAAACAAACAAACTCTTCAGCATTATGATATGTATTAGTTAAGATAATAGTTTAGATACATGCTATTACAATTCGGATATCTGCCAAACTGCATTAGTTTACCTCAGTGCCGAAGGTGAGCCGGTTCTCAGCCAGTGACAGCCACTCCATCTCGTAGGCGCCTTGTAGTGCAGAGGGCGCCACGCGCGCGAGACCGTTACGCTCGCACGACATGTTACGGAGCTCGATCAAGCCGGAGAGCAGCTGACTGGAACGAGATTGAATACATAAAATAAATAAATAAATAACCCAAGACATGCCACGCTGGGCCACACAGCGCCACCTAGCCCCAAACCAAGCCGAAGAATGTAGGGATGAAATCGAAGTCGGATTAATTAAGATTAAGAAATATATGTATGTCGCAGTCATCTGGTTGAATCTCCTATTCAATTGAATCGCTAGCGCGTTCATTGAATGACGACATTCAATTGAATGACTAGACCGAACGTTGACTAAACACGCGTCACTTAACGTCCAACCAGGTAGCGGATTGAAACATAGCCCTTTGAAAAGAGCGGACGTAAAAGCAGTCAAGTGATCGTAATTTTAGTTCATTTTTTTCCCGCGCGGCGTTAGTAGTCACTAAAACAAATATGGCGTCGAACATGATCACCTGAGTGTTGAATTTTTTTGATTAGATTTACTTTAAACTGACTTGTACGTAATAAAATAGTGTGACAGCATGGATTTACCTATTAATACGCCGCCTCCGGATACTTTTAAAGAAAAATTAAAAACTAAACATTAAACAGTCGGCTTTTACCCATTCAACGACTATGCTAAAATGACGTTCAGTCAAGACGTTGAACGTTTCATTCAATAACTTGACGAGTTGTCCTTTAGGCATTCAATTAAATGTCGTCATTCAATGAACGCGCTAGTCATTCAATTGAATAGCAGATTCAACCAGATGACTGCGACATGTACATAACATGGTATTATTATTATTATTATTTCTAAATGACTACGATGATGGCCAGGTCGGCCTTTCCATCATCACCGGACTTTTGGGGGAGCAAGAGGCTCTCGAAAAATCCCTGGAACCCGTATACATTACGAGAATCGTAACGACACCGCGATGTAAGGTACTGGCAGCGCCATCTATTGGCATCTACTTGACAACTGGGTTCGCATATAACGACCTTCACCGAGACGTTAATTGGACGAAACTTATTTTATATGTAATTAAATACGTCAATTGTTTGCCGATCAAATTTTGGTCCAGGGTATGGTTTTAAAAGTTGTATACCGTCACCAGTCGGTCGGCCGAGCCTCGTTGTCGTGTCAAAATAATTTGTTATTGTTTGCATGAGGAGCTCGGTGACGCCACGGTCTTGTTCGCTCAACAATGATCGCAACGTTGTGCAACCATTGGCGCGGTCAATCCGATGATGGGTGACCGAAATTTGACACCGATTTCCTCCGTGCTTCGGAAGGCACGTTAAGCTGTTGGTCCCGGGTGCTATCTTTACCAACTCAGATAGCAGTCGTCACATCATATCAGAGATGATGATAACTCTGACGCCTAAACTGGGAATGGGTATAGCTTACCCTAAGTGTTGCGGAGGTCTGATGGCAGTCGCTCTGTGTAAAAGCTTAGCCCTCGCCAAATCTTTTTTGACAAGCTCGTTGGCTCATTTGGTAGTGACCTCTGCCCTCTGAGCCAAGGGTCGTGGGTTCGATTCCCGCACAGTACAAACATTTGTGTTCATGAACATGTCTGTTTGTATTGGTCTGAGTGTTTTCTATGTATAATATGTATTTATTTACAAAAAAAAATGTATCTAAGTAAGTTTATCAGTTGTCTAGTATCCATAGTACAAGCTTTGGCTTAGTTTGGGGCTAGGTGGCGCTGTGTGGCCCAGCGTGGCATGTCTTGGGTTATTTATTTTATTTATTTATTTATCTCTCAGTTTGGGAAGCCGACCATGAGACAATCGGGAAAAAGGCTTTTTTTTTATAGTGGCTCGACATAATGGCTTCCCTACGACTGATGGAAAGCGAAAGAGAAGCCCAAGCCGCTGTGACAACTGGCAAGTAACTGGTCAGTTACCTGTCAGTTGCCACCGCCATGCCGGCCCAACCCTAACCCCCCATGAGCTCCGGAAACCCTACTCACCGGCAGAAACACGACCCGGAGGTCATTTGGCTGCGGTATTCGGTAAGAAACATTCTCAAAGAAATCTATTTGGCGCTTGTGCAGTCGGTCCTGACTTATTGCATTCCCATATGGGGAGGGGCGGCTAAGACGCGAATGATAGATTTGGAGCGAGCACAACGCGCACTATTAAAGGTGATGCATTTTAAAAAAAGAGGATTCCCTACGAGTGTCCTGTACTCTATTAGCAATGTCCTGTCCGTGAGAAAACTTTATATTCTTCACTGTATTCTGAGGAAACACAAAGAACTGTGCTATGACAAATCTCTAAACCAAAAGAGAAGAAAAAGGATAATTATTACCAAAATCAAAACAAATACTGCATTTGCCGACAAACAATACACCAAACGATCAGATTTTCTGTACAAAAGAATTAACGACAAACTAGATGTTTATAGTAAGACATTGTATGAATGTAAAAAACTGGTAACTGACTTCCTACAACTATTAGACTACGACGAAACGGAGACTCTATTAACACACACATATTAACACACAAACACACACACACATACACACACACATACGCACGCACACACGCACACACACACATTTGTAAAATGAATATTACTTAATAATTTAATCCAATTTAATTTATTTATTTTTTTAATTTTTCTGTCTATATTAATGTAACTTTTAGCTATGCAAGAGCGTAGTCGCCTGACACAGGCATTTTTTGCTTACAAGGTGACTACGACCAATTTTTTGTACATTGTAACCTTTTAAACGAAATAAATTATTATTATTATTATGTTGTCTCCTTTGGATTTCACGGGAAGGTGTTAACCCTCCCGGTCCTTTGGAAGGCTTGCGTGGGGGCACAGGCCCAACACGTAGAGGCCCCTTGAGACGATTTAATATGTGAATGTGAGATGGGATACACAGGCCGGGCATTACTTCTGAGTGCCCCAAGATGACGCACTCAATAGTAATACCCGGCGAGTGCAGCACTATTGCGTTAAGATGGGTAACTAAAACTGGGACTATTGAATGAGGTTCTTGTGGGCAGGATATCTGGGCTATGGGGTGAGATAACGGTCGCCTGCCATTTCAATATCTCACAAATTAAAATATAGGCAGGTGGTGACTCGCCTGCCACTAGGTGGGCCCCCCAAATTAGCCACCAGACTGGGCGGCAAGAGGGCAACACTGGCGTGGCTGGCTAAGGGTGTAGAGAGGTGTACACCGGTTTCTGGATCTCGGTAATCCGGTCAGCCGTTCCCCGTTATTATGTAGGTTGAGCACTTCCACCCTTTCAAGCATATAGCTCCTGCGCTCCACTCTGGACGGCCAACGAAGGCAAGCCAGAGGTGGGGGAAAGATGGTGTGTTCCCCCGGGAGGTCTCGGGTCCGTGGTGTCGCCACACACCAACAGCTGGCCACAAGCTGCCCTGCGGAGACTGACTGCACTGCTGGGAGTTGTTGCTCTTTATGGTGCGAAGCTCAGCAACTCCCAACAGCGGGCGATGGGGTCGTCACTTCCCTACGCTCTTATTATTATTATTATTTCATGAAAACCTTAGTTTTTCTCAGCATCTGATAGAAGTGCTGGAGTACTGAGATCCACGGGCCGAAGCCAAGTGTACCTCAGATGGATTTGCATTAGAAGGATTAACTGGGTTATTGAGAGTCGGTTTGTAAAAATTTTCTAACTATCCTGCACGTGTTTAAAATGACAGCTTTCTGCATTAGAAAATATGTAGATGGGGGTAGAGATAACATTTCTATGGAGTTGTGTATTTGTTTCGGAATGACACCTGTGGTGGAAAGAACCAAGGGCACTATTGCAACGTTATTAAGCTTCCACATTCTGGCTATTTCGTCCTTGAGATCGGTGTATTTTGTCAGTTTTTCTGCTATTGTGTTCTGTACATTATGTGTATTGGGTATGGCTATGTCGATTAGGAGAGCTGTTTTATTGGTTTTGTTTACTAGTGTAATATCGGGTCTGTTGTAGTGGATGGTCTTATCTGTAAGTATAGCTCTATCAAAATATAGTTTGTGAGTTTGATTTTCCAGGACCGGTGATGGAGTATATTTGTAGTACGGAGTTGCTGGTGGTGGGATAAGTTGATATTTAATGGCAAGTTTTTGGTGAATTATGTTGGCGACTTGATCGTGTCTATGTTTGTAGTCCGTTTGGACTATGGCTCTACATGCACCTGTAATGTGTTGGATGGTTTCTGCGGAGCCATTACATTTTCTGCATATATCTACCATCCTGGTTTTTGTTATAAACTTTTGATAATTACGTGTCTCCACAACCTGATCCTGGATCGCCATGATAAAACCCTCCGTTTCTGGAAAGAGTTCGCCGCGAGTTAGCCATGCGTTCGATGCTTCCTTATCGACATTGGGTTGGCTTAAGTCGTGGCGGTGTCTTCCGTGTAGGGATTTGGAACTCCATTCTGCTATTTTTGTTTTATGGTCGATAATACTTTCAGACTTTTGTACGCTGTGGTCATGCAAGTTTAATGGTGTCAATCTAATGTCGTTTTGTACTACTGCTCTATGTACTATGGATGAATCTGCTTTATGGTGGAAATAATGTCTTAAGGTTGTAATCTGTTTATTGTGTAAGTTAGATACATCTATAATTCCCTTGCCTCCTTCTTTCCTGGGTAGTGTAACTCTTTGCACACAAGATCTTGGGTGATGTTTTCGGAATCTAGTCAGAGTTGTGTTAATCATACGTTGTAAGGCTTTTAGGTCTGATTTGCTCCAGTTGATTATACCGAATGAATAAGTAAGAATGGGTATTGCAAAGGTATTAATAGCTTTAACGGTATTACGCGAGTTTAATTGAGTTTTGAGGATGGAATTGAGTCTATGTTTAAATTGTTGTTTGAGTTTGTTTTTAATGTCAGTGTAATGAATTTGGTTGGATTGCGCATAGCCTAAATATTTATAGGATGAGTTATCATCAAGGGGTTCAATGGTTTCACCAGATTCTAGTGTATATTGATGTCCATAGGTCTGCCTAGCTTTGATAGAGTTAATCTTGCATTTGTCTATTCCAAACTGCATTTTAATATCATTAGAAAACGTCTCTGTTAAAGTAGCAAGTAAATTAAGGTCTTCTTCGTTAGTAGCGTATAATTTTATGTCATCCATGTAGAGTAGATGGTTCAGAGATATTGAATCTGTATTATACGGTCTATTCATATTATTTGTATAGTATTTGAGCGGGTATCCTACACTAGCATTGTTAAGCATTTTAGATAATGGGTTTAATGCGAGGCAGAACCAGAGAGGACTGAGAGCGTCGCCTTGGAAAATACCGCGTTGGATTTTTATCTGATTGGTGTCTATTGTTTCATCGAGAGTAGTAATTCTGAGCTGTGTGGTCCAGTTTTTCATGATATTTTGTAAAAATGTAATAATTGTAGGGTGTATGTTATATATATCTAAAACTTTTAATAGCCACGTGTGAGGCACAGAATCATAGGCTTTTTGGTAGTCTATATACATTTGAAATAAATCTGATTTATCTTTATATACCTGCTTAAGTATTACAGAATCAATAGTCAATTGCTCCTTACAGCCCTGGCTCATCTTTTTGCTACCTTTTTGTTGTTCAGTTATAATATTGTGTTTATCAAGATGGTCATAGAGTAATTCTGAAATACAACTGGTTATGATTTTATATATTGTCTGTAGGCATGTGATAGGTCTATATTTTGCTGGGTTTAATGGGTCATTGTTATCTTTGGGTAGCTTGTAAGTTCTGCCTGCAGTAACATAAGGGGGGATTGTGTCAGGGTGGAGAATAAAATTATTTATGTGGTTGTAAATATATGGATGAATTGTAGTGAATTTTTTGTACCAGTAGCTGTGAATATGATCTGATCCAGGGGCTTTCCAGTTATGAAGATTATTGATGACCTTTTGAAATATTTCGACTGGGATCGAATCGTATTCCATTTCCCTGGTTTCAGTATTGTTTATTACTTCTGTTTGTATCCATTCCGCTTGGGAATCGTGTTGTACAGGGTTTTCCCATATCTTGGACCAAAATGTATGTAAAGTATCAGGATCAGGTCTATTACTCGTTCTTTGGCTGTTGCTGGTACTTTCTTGGATATTGGTAGATGACATTTTTATATCACGATAGAATCGTTTCTCGTTACTGATAAATTGAGTATTTTGTTGCTTCCGAATCGTGCATGTTTTATATCTGTTAAGGCGGCTGGAATATACAAAAAGCTTTTGTTTCAATGTATCAAGGAATTCAGAGAGCTCAGAATTTGAGTCCTCGTGGGTTGAATGAAATTTGTGCTGCTCTTTAATTTCTTTAACATGTTTCATGATATTCCTGCTCCTATTACCATTAATATATTGAGTTAATCTTGCTATTTTGCATCGAAACTCTTCAATCCTCCTTTCTAGCCTTCTTTGCCAGTTCGGTTTTTTGTCCCGTGGTCGGGATTGCCTTGACTTATCGACTGGTGTTAAAGTCAATTTTGTTCCGTTAGATTTCGCTGCTGTCCAAGCAGCACAATATATGGTGGTCTGCAGTGTGTAAAAATCTGTGTCTGTGGAAGTGTTTTCAGGGAGTATGACTCTATCTATGTATGAAACTATGTTAAATAACTTTTTTGATGGTTTCTGCTTCGGGATGTACGGCCTGTTTGTGGGTTCCGATTCTAAATAGTATGTAAGTGTTTCTTTGAATAGATTATCTATATCTGGGATTCTTTGTAGGGCAGGTGGTGCAAGGTGTTGTCTAGGCGTTGGAGTTCTATCTGCCTCAGTTTCTATATTATACATTAATTCAGCAAATGTTTCCGTTGCTTGTGTGTCTAAATTTGCGTTTTCTTCAATTTGCACATGAAATTCGAGCTCCTCTGCTACTTCTTTCTTTATTTCGTTTAATCTTTCTTCGTTTATGTATTTATTGTGCACAATTGTTCTCCTCTGGTCGGCTATTCTTTGCTCACTTAAATGAGCGAGTGACGGAAACTGCGCTATAAATTGTTGGTGTAATGATTTTCGGTAAGCTGTTCGATTTGTTTCCAAGTGTGTGATGCGTAGATATATACGGATTATTGCTTCGTTTTGTTCATTGGTCCATCTTAGTCTAGTTTGTGTATTTGATTGTGTGTGTGTCTGTGATTGTATTGATAGTGCCGTTGGCGAATTAAGTTCACGTTGGACTTCAATGTAAACGTTGTCTATTACATTTTGTGGGAGTAACTTCTTCCTAATTATTGCCCTTCTCTGGTCACCAAGGTTATGTTTACTGACTTTGAAAGTGGGATACTTTTCTGTGAATTGTTGAAATAAGCTATCTAAGTAGTGTCTGGAATTAGTATCTAAATTTGTTAATTGTAAGTAAGTGCGCAGAATGAATATATTCATCTCTGAGGTCCATTTTCTGCGCGTACAGACTTTGATTGCGGTGGGTTCAGTTTCATCAGTATGTACTGCATCCTGAACAACATCCACTGTCTGTTCACTGCATTCAGATGAAGGGGTAGGTATGTAGTCGGATCTGCTAAGTGATGAAAATAATGACTGGTTGTCTGAGGAATCTGAAATTTCGGAGTTGTTTTCGGCTGTCGTATATTTGTCGAGGGGAGCCCGCCTGCTCAGCCCCCCGTCGCCGTCGGTTCGCATGCTGGAACACCCAGCGCCGGCTCCAGGTGTGCCCCGGCGACCCCCGGGCAGCGGCCGCAAATTATATCTTCTATCTGTCATGTCTCCATAAGGGTTGGTTTGAGGACCGTTAGTTTGGGAAGGGTTTGTGAGCAAAGGTGTTAGTAGCTATTGGTAAATGCATCTCCATGGCTGGAGTATTGTCTAGATGTGCTGACTGAACTTAATTCCTCCTTCCCGTAAGCCCCCCCACCACGACAAGGTGGTCCTCCTGGGGGGGTTATTATTATTATTATTATTCTATAGGGTGGAGGTCCTTCCCCGGAGGGGCGGCTCAATTCGAGCGAAAATTCTCTAGGATGATGATGATGATGATTGTTTACTCACTCCGGCAACTCCTGGATCCTATTATCGTCCAGCACCAGACTCCGCAGCGCTTTCAGCGGTCGCAGCGCGTCGGTCCAGCGTCAGCAGCGCGCGCTGGTCGCGGAACAACCCCGCTGGTAACGCTGACAGCCGGCAGTTCGTCAGCTTCAGCTCTTGGAGGGCCTGCAGGTGGGTGGGAACGGTTTGGTCAAAATATAGAAACAGACTTGGCTTAAGAGGAAGAAGGCCTCGTCAATGAAATAATATCTAATTAAAACCAACATAAATCCATCCGCTTATGGAACTCCTTACCAATATCCGTCAGACAGTCCCAATCTTTGCCAAGTTTCAAAACTCGAGTAAAGTCGGTCACATCGGAATTCCGAATTGAAATTTAGATTTGCAGAAATAATGCTCTACTTACTTATAAAATGCAGAAGCGCTTTGTATGCAAGTAGAGCATTCTTGTTGCGAACGTGAATTTTCACTTCTCTCTTTCTTTCTTTTGATTCAGAAGCTGGTATTGCACCTTTCGATTCTTTATGAGTAGATATATATTATTTAATTGTGTATTATTTATGTATTGTTATGTGTAGGTATATTATGTAGGTATATCCCATGTTAAATGGCAGTACATTATGTATTAGTTATGTATTTATAATTATTAGCTAGCGTCAATTCCGATTCAGTAGATAGCTCACCTCACCCTTTATTTTTCAACTATCCTCTACCCTAAGGCCTCAGTTATGCAACAAGTGTCTGTTATACTTAGTTTTAAGTCCATTGTATGGTGCGCAATAAAGAATATCTATCTATAAATAATGTCTGACCCATGGGCAGGAGAAAGGGCATACCGGGCAGGATGCTATATTCAACTTGAATTATTATTTACTCATTCATATATTGTTGATCAAATCATGCAGTTAAAAAACGTAAGCAACTACAAATTATTAATGTTACCATTTATTTTACAGTACTCAAAAAGATATTACATATGTGTCATGTTTTTACAAAATAAATAAACAAAGTAAATGCCTACCTCTCTTGATCCCTATCTCTATGCAATACAAAATCTATTTTCAACCAAGTGTGCAAGGCATAAGGTCACATAAATAAAACAATAGGCTATTTTGGCTAAAAATTGTAATTAGTCCGTCTTTTAGCTTACCCAAAAATAAAAGACACGTATTTTTCCTTTTTTCATTCAAATAAACAATAGCAAAGATATAAGGCATCAAAAGTTAGGAGTGGGAGTCTTTGACGTCACTCGCTCCCGTAAAAATGCGTCACCGAGTGACGTCACGCGTAATTTCAACGGGCTATAACTTTGTAATTATTAGTCTAATTTACAAATAAAAAAATACGTGTCTTTATTTTTGAATAAGCTAAAAGACGGGACTAATTACAATTTTTAGCCATAATAGCCAATTTAACCAAAAATGGGCTTCAACTCACCGCGGAGCCGTGCAGCAGGTCGGCGGGCAGGGCGGCGGGCAGGGCAGCGAGCGGGCAGCGCTCGACGGTCAGCCGCGACAGCGCGCGCAGCGACCACAGCGCACGCGCACGCAACACGACGCCCGCCGAGTACGTGCATGACTTCAGCTGGATCTGGACGTACAGAGACTAGTGAATAGCTGGAGACAATGGCATAGAATATATAATAATAAAAAAGTACATACAATGTAAAAGTATCATCTGTATACAGGATTAGCTTTAAACATTACATTATAATATGGTTTCATTGCAGGTCATGCTTACATAACAATATGTTTTTTTTATAGAGGTTTGACATAATGGCTTTCCTACGCCTGATGTAAAGCGAAAGAGAAGCCTAAGTCGCTATGACAACGGACAAGAAACTGGTCAGTTGCCACCGCCATGCCAGCCCGACCTTAACCCCCTACGACTGGCGGCACAATTCGGCATCTCAGTGGGCCTTCAGGGTGAGGGCGACAGGCGCGTTCAAATGTGCCTGTCGACCTAACTTTTAAGCAGACGACCCTAAATTCAGGGCACTGAATACCGGGAGGGCGGGGACCCTAGTTAGTGCTATAGTATTACACTACACTGAATATCGGTCCCTAAATCAGTTGATATGCGATAATCGCCCTTAATGTTATTACGTTACGCGATAGGCAGAGCGGTCAGGTAGCTAGGCAGCCCGATCGCCCTAAATCGGGACTCTTACCCTAAATCTTATTAGACCACCTTTATTCAGAGTTAGGGTCCCTGAATTTAGGGTGGTGTAATAGGGCTTTTAGACCTCACGACCGCTTACCATCAGGTGGAGTGAGGTCATCCTGATAGCTCTTAGTATAAAAAAAATATATGAAGGTCCAGAACCAGGCGACAGTGGACTGTGATAAGCTGATGCAGACTAGCTGTTCTCACCGTCTCCAGCTCCTGGTTCCCTACCAACACATCGGTACACAGCTCCCGGAGCCCACGCTGCGTCCAGCAGTGGACTACCATAGCTGATGCAGACTAGCTGTTCTCACCGTCTCCAGCTCCTGGTTCCCGGCGAAGGCATCAGTGCTGATCTCCCGCAGGCCGATGGCCACCAGTGTCAGTTCCCGCAGGCGCGGCAGCGACGCCAGCGACCGAGCCCGCAGGACTCGCAGCGGGTTGCGGGACAGGTCCAGGTCTGCAAGTTGGATAGACCTGCGGGTAAGGGGCGAGGTAAGAAAGTGGCTTGCCGTGTAGGGGTGACAGTGATAATTATAGAGGGGTGATAGTGACAATTGTAGAAAGGTGACAGTGGTGACACAGTGACAATAGGCTATTATGGCTAAAAATTATAATTAGTCCGTCTTTTAGCTTATTCGAAAATAAAAGACACGTATGTTTTTATTTGTAAATTAAACCAAAAATTACAAAGTTAAGCATTTTTACGGGAGCGAGTGACGTCAAAGACTCCCACTCCTAACTTTTGATGCCTTGTATCTTTGCTATTGTTTATTTAAATGAAAAAAGGAAAAATACGTGTCTTTTATTTTTGAATAAGCTAAAAGACGGGACTAATTACAATTTTTAGCCATAATAGCCTATTATAGAGGGATGATAGTGACAACTGTAGAGGGGTGATAGTGACCACTGTAGAGCGGTGTTGGTGACAGGCGTAGCGCGGTGGTCGGTGGTAAAGTTGGGTAGCGCAGGGCGTAGCATATCGCTTTGGTGACACTACTGCCCGTCATCGGCCTGTGGTATTTAAAAATAAAATAAAAATAAAATAAATTTTATTTAACTTCCCTAGCATTACATATTTTTCTTTGATGTGCTCTAAAAATTAAAGTTGCGTCCAGAAGAGTCTAATACACAAAGGTTGCTGTGATTTCTACACTAGGCTAGGCCTGTCACGTAGATAATCATTTGTCACAACGTTACATTTTAGCTACGCCTTCAATTTAGCTACGCCTTCAATGGTGATGGTACCGCCACCAGTCGGTTGTCAGAGTCTCGTCCTATATTCAGCAGGATGCATCATGGGCAGGTGAGATAAGCTTGGAGCGAAATGATGATAGGTCGCTCCCTTACATGCCAACGTCAGTAGTTGAATACGTACCCACGAAGGTGTCGTTGGTGATGCCCCGTATGTCGTTCCCGAAGAGCGAGAGCAGCGCGACGCGCGCGAGGCGGCCGGACGCTCGGCGACAGCTCCAGCGAGCGGAGCGACGCGCGACCGGGACCCGCCTGGAAGCGTACAAGGGCTTTTATGGAGCCGTACAACAACTATTATTTTTTTATTTTTTATGGCTCGACATAATGGCTTCCCTACGCCTGATGGAAAGCGAAAGAGAAGCCCAAGTAGCTGTGACAACGGGCAAGTAACTGGTCAGTTGCCTGTCAGTTGCCTGTCAGTTGCCACCGCCATGCCGGCCCAACCTCAACCCCCCACGAGCTCCGGAAACCCTACTCACCGGCAGAAACACGACCCAGAGGTCATTTGGCTGCGGTATTCTGTAGGGTGGAAGGTCCTTTCCCGGACGGGCGGCTCAATTCGAGCGAAGATTCGCTATGCCCTACCTATCTTAATTTTATGCCAGCTGTTATTTTTCGATATTTTTTTTTATAGTAGCCCTCGAAAAAGAAAAGCGGCAGACCCCGACTCACATGGATGGCTGCTATTAGTAAGGACATGGAAGAACGACCTGGCGAAAAATGACTAGGAGAGCCGACCCCAAATGATGGGACTAGGGCTAGGTAGAGAGAGATAGTAGCTCGGCATAACGGCTTCCCTTTGCCTAGTGAAAAGCGAAAGAGAAGCCCAAGTCGCTGTGACAACGGGCAAGTAACTAGTCGGTTACCTGCCAGTTGCCACTACCATGCCGGCCCAACCCTAACCCCCCCACGAGCTCCGGAAACCCTATCCACCAGCAGAGATACGACCCGGAGGTCATTTGGCTGCGGTATTCTATAGGGCGGAGGTCCTTCCCCGGACGGGCGGCTCAATTCGAGCGAAGATTCGCTATGCCCTACCTCTCTTAAAACCCTTGTTCGCCACTTCGATCGGTTCCGGGCCTCTCGCATTCAGCACTTGCAACTTGATTTGCTAATAGTGTATCCTTTCTGACACAGAGTACTACGTACCTCGGGCGGCGCGTCCATTCCCTCGGGAGACAGCTGAGCCTGGCGCAGCCGGAAGTCGCTGAGCGCCGGCAGCGCGTCGAGCACGTCTCACGGGACGCGGTGCAGGTCCTCTGGGAACAGGGCAATGAGACTAAGTTAATAACACAACATCACATACATTAAATAAATAACCCCAAGACATGCCACGCTGGGCCACACAGCGCCACCTAGCCGTAGCTAGTTCCTTAAGGGGCTGCGCAGACGACAGACTTTTTGTGCGATAGCGTCTGTGTCTGAGACATTTAATACGAGCATCTAGATCCCTACAGCTCTGCCGACAGAATGATCGAAGATGTGCGTTGAGCCTATGAAATATCCGCGACAGATTTTTGCGCATCACAGACTAAAAAGTGCGTCACGGATAGTCTGTCGTCTGCGCTGCCCTAGTAAATAAAAAAAGGTCGCTCACCCGGCCTCCGCACGATCACAGTCTCGATCAGAGTAACGTACGTCCGTTCAATATTATAGGAAAACTAGCTTTCGCCGCACCAGCCGCACGCTCTTCGCGCGTGCGTGCTCAAGCTAGGTCTGCGACGCAAGGAGGCATAAATCTTAAGATTTACCATAGTTGGAACTTTTACAGTAACCCATACATTGTTGACAGTCTCGGTGGCTCAATTGGCACCCCTTCTGAGTGACCCTTTACTGCCTTCTGAACCAAGGGTCGTGTCGTGGCTTCGATTCCCACCCGGGACAAACATTCGTGTGATGAATACTTGTGTTTGTTCCGTGTCTGGGTGTTTATATTTGTATTTAAGTATTTATTTGTGGTACCTTCGTTGTTCTGATACCTATAACACAAGTGCTTAAGCTACTTACATTGGGATCGGAGCAATGTATGTGATGTTGTCTGATATTTATTCAATATACTTAGTGCGCTTTTCTGGTGATTATTCCGCGCTCAGTCGGTTGCCAGAGCCTCGTTTGTTATTCTGCAGGATGCACCACAGCTTGGAGCGAAAATATAATAGGTCGCTCCATTACATCCTTAGTTGTAATTTCTTAATAAGTAACTGTTGGCGACTGGCTGTGATGCAGCCTTTTTTATAAACTCTATGTTTTATATATATTATTGTTTTTCTACAAATTGTCAAATCATCAGTTGTCACCTTTCTGCCTTGTTGCGTGCTATCTATATTGCAATACATTGAATTATTATCCTGTTTCTACGTGTTTCCCTCATTCTCCATTAGTATACAGTCCACATCCTCATCCGCTAGCTATCAGTAACAAACGCCCGCTCACCCGGCCTCAGCACGATCAGAGTCTCGATCCCGACCACGCCGTCGAACCACGCCGCGGTCAGGGCGCCCCGCGGCGCGTTCAGCGTGACGGACAGCGCGCCGCTCGCGCCCACGCTCGCGAGCACGCGCGCGAGCGAGCTCGACAGCCGGCACGAGTACATGATGAAGTCGTTGAACGTGCCGTTCTCGGAGAGAGGGATGAGCGGCATGGTGGATGGGTCGATGTCGCCTTGCTGTCGAGAAAGGAGTTATAAATAATAATAATAACCCAAGACATGGGGGCCGTTCAAGTATTACGTATGCACTATAGGGGGGCGGGGGGCTCTATGATTTGCTTATTTTGGATGACATGGGGGGTGGGGGAGTCTAGATGAAGATTACGTCATCTTTATTTATTTTCTTTTTAACACAAATGGCAATCCTCACATTCTGTTTGCTTGAAAACGAAACGTATTTTCGGGGAATTACCTACAAATAAATCCATACGTTAAGTAGGGTTGCCGAGCTGTGACAAAAAATCGATCTTAAGAATCGATTCGAACCGGTGCCTTGAAGATCGATTCGAAAAAGAAAACGATGATATAAGATAGATCTATTAAAAATCGATCTCGATTCTCGTACGAAAAATTTTATTACACTGAGGAAGTGTTTTGGCTGATGGCTAAAGATAACAAAAAACCCAAATTTCTAAAACTATGCATTTTACGAATTTCATGTACAGAACAAAAATTGTTGCAAATGATGTCACTAATACGATGACATTGAAAAAAGGAAGTACTTTTTTTCTTAAAAATAAAATTAAAAATTTTTCTTAGTCCCGATTTCTCCACCTATTGTATAGGCTTGAGGGCAAAACACTTAGAAAATTTTTAAACTTTTTTTCGAAGTCTTTAATCCTCCCTTTTTTTCGTAATATCATCGTATTAGTGACACCATTTTCAACAATTTTTGTCCTGTACATGAAATTCGCAAAATGCATAGTTTCCGAGAAAAATGCATATAAAGAAAAAATCACCAATATCTCGGAAAATTTGCATTTTACGAATTTTATCTACAGGACAATAAACATTTATTTTATCCATATTTATACATAGAACTAAAAAAATTAACTTAATTGAAATTCAATTTTTGGTCAAATATTTTTTTAATTCCTTAATCCTCACTTATATTAATTGAAATTGTTTCTCTCGACGGATCCCCCTACGGTGCACACAGCAGATCTTTCGAGGCATCCGCGGAAGACCAGCGTCGCGGCGTCCCTGACGCGCCTCGGCACATGCTGAGCGAGATGCCTTTTTAGTATCAGCGCAATTGATTGTTTTTTGTCACTTTATTATGTAACAAAACGTGTGATGCTAAATAAATAACTATTCTATTCTATTCTAATCCCATAGTGCCCCTAAGTAGTGTTTCGATTTTTTTTCGACTGCCTCATTCGTTCGAAAGCTTATAGACTCGAATGAAGTAGGCGCGAAAGACGCTGATTCGAAAAACATCTTCACTGCCTCATGTCGAATGCTTGTGACCTTGATATAGTACTTTATAAGTACTATTTATAATTTCTAGCGTTTTAATTATAATTTCTAGCGTTTTAATTATAATTTCTAGCGTTTTAATTGGCTAGTGGCCTGTCAGTGACCTGTCAGTCACTATTTTCTTAACGCGAATGAACTATAGTAATTAAAAAAACAACATATTTCTAGTAAATCAACATATTTTATTAGTAGGTGTTTTTCGAATCAGCGTCTTTCGCGCCTACATCATTCGAGTCCATAAGCTTTCGAACGAATGAAGCAGTCGAAAAAAATTCGAAACAATGAACTTCGAAACAACGGCGTTCGAAGCTACGTAGGGGACCCCCCCTAAGGCTACTCCAACCAAAAAAAAATTCTAAAAATGTTTACGTAAGCATGGGGGGAGGGGGTAAGAGCTTTGCTTACTTTTGCTGACAAGGGGGGTGGGGGGGTAAAAAACTGTAATAAATCTGCTTACGTAATACTTGAACAACTGATAAACTTACATAGATACTTTTTTTTTGTAAATAAATACATATTATACATAGTAAACACCCAGACCAAATACAAACAGACATGTTCATGAACACAAATGTTTGTACTGTGCGGGAATCGAACCCACGACCCTTGGCTCAGAAGGCAGAGGTCACTACCAAATGAGCCATCGAGCTAGTCAAATAAATAATTAATTATTATAATAATCACTACATTACTAACGACGATGAGTGACGATTTGAGCAGGACGGCTGGCAAGTGCTGGATGCGAGAAGCCCAAAATCGACCTAAGTGGCGAACATTAGGAGAGGCCTATGTCATGACATGTGTGATGATGATGATGACATTACTGACGTAGCAAACCCCTCAAATGACATTTGTCATCCTATGTGGTCTATGACAAGCGGTGGACTTTTACGGGCTGATGATGAAGATGATGGTTGAATGATGAGTTGAAAAACACTCCTTTTTTTGAAGTCGTTTACAAACAAGTGTTGACCTTTTCTCATACAATGCTTTAGCGCCTGTTCATACTAGCGTTTATTTTCGTTCACACTAGCGCCCCGCCGCGTTCGTAGTGTGAACAGGGGTAGCGGCAGTGGCGGCGCTAGACCAAATGTAGGCGTCGGCGACATCAGCTTTGCGAGGCCTTTTTCATTACCCAGTCAGAAATATGTAATTATAATTTGTCATATTTATTTTTGGACATTGCCCTTTAATATTTTTTATTTTGGACATTACGCATGTAGTATAAAGATAAATATTTACTGTGTACAAAAGTTAATATTACAAGTTAGCAGATACAATTGCATAAGTTATACCTACCTAACTACCACCTAACTTTACCTTTTCAGGTGTATAGGTACACTAGTAATATCAAAGTATCATGTAAACACTAACCATAAATGTATACTATCTTCTTCAGTAATCCTTCCTTTGAAATAAACAAATAACTAATTTTTCACTTACTTAGTAATAAAAACGGTATAATATTACGTTGTGTGTGAAAGAAAACCGAGGATTGAATTTTGTGAACGATGAATGAAACACAAAGAACTCGGGGATTACTCCAAGCCTCCTCGGACGCGGATTCGCTTCAAAACAGAAATAATCAAATACTCGGGGATTCCCCGACTCTCACGCGCGGCAGTCTAACTTTCATAGTGTTGCCCACTCTCCACTTACCAGTGGTGTTGCCAGACCACTCAGAGCGGCTCTGGCCAAATACTACTCACGCGTACGAAAATAGGTACCTTTATACGAATAACTACCTTTAAAATTTAGCATTTTTAAACTTTTTGCGAGGCCCCCACAGGAGCGAGGCCGTCGGCGGTCGCCGACGTCGCCGACGCCTAGCGCCGCCACTGGGTAGCGGTTTGATGGCGGTTAACCGTCAATCTAAGGAAGCCATAGAGCTCTTTAGTTCAACAACATTAAAAGCAAATCCACTATACCTTGCAAGTAATCATAGCGTAGTCATTGAGCATCCCCGTCACAGAGTACTTGGCACGCGGCAGTCGTACTCCAGCCCCCCATCGCCGAAGCCGCACACGCACTCGGCCGGGCACGACCCACCCGCCGAGCTTGTCGAACTACTCGTCACGCCCCCCGCGGTCGTCGCGCTACTCGTCGCGCCGGTCGTCCTGTCACTCGTCGCGCCGGTCGTCACGCCGAGCGCCGAGCGGACGAGCGCTAGCGCCAGTAGCGCGTAAACACGCGCGTTCATTGTTATCTTCTCTTAAACGTCATCTGGAACAACCATGAGTATTTGAGAACCAGCTGGTTCAGTGGTTTTGGCCGTCTGTCCGTCTGTCATTATTATTTACTAGCTGTGCTCGCGACTTCGTCCGCGTGGAATAGTTATTTTCCCCCCGTTTTTTTTACATTTTCAATTCTTTCTTCGCTCCTAATAGTTGCAGCGTGATGTTATATAACCTAAAGCCTTTCTCGATAAATGGTCTATTCAACAAAAAAATATTTTTTCAATTCGGACCAGTAGTTCCTGAGATTAGCGCGTTCAAACAAACAAACAAACAAGCAAATAAACATATAGGCTCTTCGGGGCCTTTATCAGAATTATCTATACTTATAATAAATCTGTAGAGAGGTCAATTCTGTACATGAAATATATTTTCAAAATAACTATCAGGGGGTGATTAGTGATCGATACTGATGCCAAAAATGCAATCAGTAAAATTTTTGTCTGTCTGTCTGTCTGTCTGTCTGTCTGTATGTTCCTTATAGAAACAAAAACTACTCGACGGATTTTAACGAAACTTGGCAAAATTATTCTTCATACTTCTGGGCAGGTTATAGTATACTTTTCATTACGCTACGATCAATAGGAGCAGAGTAGTGAAGGGAAATGTTGGGAAAACGGGAGAAGTTACTCCATTTTTTAAGCTTCCGTCGCGTGTGCAGCCTTAAGCGCCTGTTCATACTAGCGTTTATTTTCGTTCACACTAGCGGTTGATCCGCCCGGCGGCTACCGCAAATCGACCGCCGATCAACCGCAAAACGGCCGAGGTGTTCACACTAGCGGTCGCGGTTTTGCGGTTCGGCAGCTGGTAGTGTTGTAGATCGATGGTCGGCTATAGATAATAGTTGATTCTTTAGTGAGAATAAATCGATTCAAGTACCAAATGATTTTACAATCTAAACATCGATAATCGCTTTAAAGATAATTTATGTATGACTTTAATAACTTTGTTTTTGGGAATAGGATACACGATTGTTTACTGTTCTATATTACTTTCTGGTCACCTTAAGAAGAAGTACAATTTAACTTATTTGAGAGCCATGAGTACTAAATTGATTGCAAATGAGAAGTTTATTGACGTCTACAAACTTCAAATATTATTACAAAAGTTAAGTTTTGATTAAATCATAATATTATCGTATTTTTATCTATAATAACATCTTCACTTAAGAAATAAATTTCATAAACTCACATTTAATACAGTTGTCACAATTGTCTTAAGCGAACAGCAAATAATTAACGATTCCTAGTGATCGTTTAACTTTCTGGTGACCCATGCTGTGATTACAATTTGTACTCTTCACATATCGATTAATCATTATGATCCATTAACGTAACGATTAAATTATAACAACACTAAAAATAAAACAATTACGTATCTACTAACAGAACGTAACCATTTTTGAAGCGCGTTGCGAAAATAAAGAATTATTGTATTTACTTACTTCATACTAAAATTATGATGTATTATGTTGTATTCTACTACCTGTTTTTACAGTAGATCTAATGGGAGTTTTCGTTCCCACAATACTTAAAGAAATTCTTATCAAATATTACAATGCTTCTTGTATAGGAATTGAATAATTTAAACTTCCTATGTGATTATGCACTCCTGGTACTTTCAATTGGAGAAGTACACATCAGTCACGCCGGTGCCATCGTCGACGCGCACACAAACAAATCTCCCAGGGTCGATAACGGTTCAATTGGGAGTTTTCGCTAACAAACAAGTTTATGAGGACACAATAAAAGATGAGTAATAAGAAACACAGCTTAAATATGGATATCGCACTTGATGAAGCTGCTCAAGTGAGGGCACTGCTTCAATCGGGTATTCAACTGAACTCAAACCGTTTTTCGATTTGAAAAGTTTTGCCAGCGGTTCCTGGAGACCGGTGGCTACATTTATAGACAAGGATCAGGTAGATTTCGCTGCAACTCGGACAGACACGACTGCTTTCTTGTTTCTACTTTCAATTAAAGTTAGAAGCATTTATTTGAAAGTTATAGTTTCAGAGAAATATCTCTAATAATCGGTGAATACACCGATTTCGGTTTTTTGCTTCTCCTGAAAAATAGCAATTCTACAATAACCGTTTTATAAGCCGGGGGGGTGCGTTATATCAAAAAAAAAATAAAAGACACGTATTTTTTTATTTGCAAATTAGACTAAAAATTACAAAGTTATAGCCTGTTAAAATTACGCGTGACGTACTCAGTGAGGCATTTTTACGGGAGCGAGTGACGTCAAAGACTCCCACTCCTAACTTTTGATGCCTTGTACGAGAAGGGCTCTTCTGAAAAGTTTCAGTTACACCTGGAAAGCCTATTTACTGCCGTGGAAATCACAACAGGCGTTAACCAAAATCTCTATGTGGTTTGAATCCTCAGGGAAGTAGGAACGAGATTTTGCAACATGTTCTACCGGAACCGATGGCAGTTACGGCGCTTTTAATTTACTTACAATTTACATTTTCAATTTAATAAAATATGTTATATTATTGAATAAGGAAAACTTATTAAAATCTACTAATATTCTTTTAAAAAATCCTTTCCCTAAACCCACATAAAATAGGTAGATATAAGTATTCATGAATTAATCATGTTCAGATTTCCATTATTTCGTATTTCATAGAAAATAATGTTTGATTTTTGGTATAGAAAAATGCTAACTAAAAATGTATCTATAGTTTAATAACCATTTCTAAATAATTAGTGTGGCCTCATCGTGTACTTATATTTTCCACCATAATTTATAAATTCAAATAAATTTGTTTCATATTTTATTTTAACCGTGTAAAGTTACGTTCTATAAAACAGAAGAAGAAATGTCACTAGCTAGTGATGGAGGTATAGTGCTATTAAAGTTTCGATAATATCTAAATATAATAAGCTAAAAAGTAAAATAATTTTAAATGGAAATGGATAGTTTCTTGAGAAAATATTTCGACAAAGAGTAAAGAAAGGTATTTTTTTTATAGTGCAAACGGGCCATTATTATCATTTAGGAAATAGTTAAATAACTTTCTCCTTAGCTGTTGTGTAATGGTCGTCGTGGCCTCTCTCATCCTTTCTTTCCTATTCTATATTACCTTCGAGTACTGTTTTACGTAATGGGACCTGAAGGCACTGGCGGAGTTCAGGGAATGGTGGATATTGCTCACCCGACAAGAGCAAACCTCTTTAGAATTAATGAATATGAAATTTTGCGACATTGACTTGTGGTAGAGTATATCTTCTAGATAAAAATATTTAGTAGCTGAAAATTTTACCCAAAATATGGATAGTATTGCTGCCCACCAATTGTGAACCATTAATTACGAGAGTACCTACACTAAAGAACTTACGTCGGCACTAAGTTATTTTCCTAGTGACACTACGTAGTGCAGATACGCTTACTTTGCATATGTAAGATTCGCGATGGGCATTTGTCTTCTACTTTCATCGATATTCACAATTTGACTATAGAGCAGCCCTAGCCCGCCGATGTCAAAACGCGGCCGCCGCCGCCGATAGTGTCAACAGGGGTAGCGAATCAACCGCCAAACCGCAGTTTGAACGCCGCGCCCCGCCGCGTTCGTAGTGTGAACAGGGGTAGCGGTTTGACGGCGGTTTGATGGCGGTTAAACGTCAATCTGAAGGAAGCCTAATGGTTAAAGTTACATAGAAATTATGTATGACAGAAATATTTTACATAAAATTGACTAAAAAATATCCCGCAACAGCATATGTCTATCTTTTATGGTTGACTCACAATAACACGTGTAACTCCTGATAGCTTAGCAGTTCGGAGCATTCTGATTATATTTGTTTACTCTTACGTTTATAATACTCTCATTCATCCCTAATTTAAAAAAGTTATCATTATTACCTATTCAATAAAAAAAGAATCATAGAAATCGGTATAGAAACACCAAACTTATACATGAAATAAGCCATCGCGCCGTCGCACGTGAATACTGAATCATGCTATAAGGATTATTTTTGTGTAACGGTTGCCGCGCTCGACACTGGTCGCGGTGGCGGTAGAGTATAACAAGGCGGGAGGTCCGAGAGCTAGCTTCATTCAATATTTGGCTGTTGATGCGTTCAGAGCGATCGACCTTATTGACAGACAATAATTGATATTGAGAAACCGTGCTTATCAGCGCGACTTTTAGTGTTTATTAAGCGTAGGTACTTTTATTAATTAAAGTAGTTATAAGTATTTATTTTTAAGTGAAGTAGGTATAGGTAGGTAGTTTTGCACAGGCGTTTCAGCTTTATTTTCATTTCTTTGCGCTGAAGTATTTTCATTCTATATGTACTTAAGCCTCATGTGAAAGTGATCTAAACAATATTACCAATACATTAACATACAAGGAGTTACACGCTGATGGTCTCGGGGCACAGCTATTAATAATAATATTCTGCGGTTCCTTATTGCGATATTTTTTAACAGTATTGTGGATTGACATATTATATTTCCCTACTAAAATACGAAAGTTAATCTGTCTGTCACATCAAAACCACTGAACCCCGAGGAAGGACATATACTACTTTTTTACGAAAAACGACGAAAACGCGGACGAAGTCGCGGGCAAAAGCTATACTTATAATAAATCTGTAGAGAGGCCAATTCTGTACATGAAATATTTTTTCAAAATAAATATCAGGGGGTGATTAGTGATCGATACTGATGCCAAAAATGCAATCAGTAAAATATTTGTCTGTCTGTCTGTATGTTCGTTATAGAAATAAAAACTACTCGACGGAATTTAACGAAACTTGGTACAATTAATCTTCATACTCCTGGGCAGGTTATAGTATACTTTTTATCACGCTATAATCAATAGGAGCAGAGCAGTGACGGGAAGTGTTGGGAAAACGGGAGAATTTTTTACCTGTACCTATGTTTGAACGCGCATCACGCGAAAACTACTTAATGGAATTGAATGCGGTTTTCACCAATGTATTGCTAGAGGTCTAACTTAAACTTAGGCATTAGGTATTTCATAAAATACCTAACTAAGGTATTTTATGGAAGTCAGTTATTTTTGAAACCCGATATCCACGCGTGCGACGCCGCTGGCACAGCTAGTAAAGAATATCTATCTATCTACTGCTTGAATTGGTACTAAGTACACTATTCATTGGATTACCATTAAATAATACTCCTTAATTGCCTGAATGCATTTCAGACATTCTAATATTTTCTGGACAGGTAATCAGACAATACCCTAGCCAACTTCTTGAGGCTACAGCTGATCTGATACTGCCTGGTGAGGCATCACTCTTAGCATCCTTTAAGATACTACAATCCAGTTTGCAATAATAGTTCACCATTCTGATAATGGTATGAACAAACTAGTCTTCTGATCTGAACCCTTTCAATAGTTAGATATCCTATATCATCATATAGGATTCGTATCCTTGATGTGACATCATCTGTCATCACAGGACAAATCTGTTGATTCGGATGCTGCCGTAGCAACCATGCAGAATGCCTGCGGGTTCTGGAATCAGTCTTGAGAGTCAAATTTAGACGCTATAGTAGGTTTGTCTGTCATATCTATTCGATTTTAAGAATATATATTAAGTAAGGTGAGATCATAGACTCTACGACCTGAAACACGAGGCAGAACTAAAAGGCTGCCCATCTAAAAGCAATATTTAGCAAATATTGCAAAAATTATTTAGATATTTAACAAAATCTTAGTGTCCGACACAAGTAATTTTGTTGTTCAGATCAGGCAGGAGAAAATGCTTTCAATACCTGCTGGATAAAGAAGACAATTTTGAAAACTACTTCTGATGCCATACAGTAAGTAGATAGGTACAGCTGATTTGTGCATACTGATAGTTCTGTATGCTAGCTTTTATTCTAGTCTAGAAATAATCTTGCTAGAAATTGGGCAACTTGTTAGCCCTCAGGCCATTGAGAAACCACTTGATAATTCCCACACTAAGTCAACTTAATTGGGGCACTGTATGATGTTAAGGTAGATGTCCGCCAACTACTTTTAAGTTTGTTCTATGGATTCAGGGCACTTGTTTAGTCTACCCTCAATCTTCTAAGTCAGAAGAGACAACATGTCTCCTTAAAGAGGCCAGGTGCCCGTGGTGTTCTCTATTAAGACCCTCCGCAGGTCCAGTATTGGCAAAAATTGCCTGCTTCTTATGGTCTGATAACCAAAAGCACTTGGTTCACTCCGGAACAATTAACTTAGTATATAAATTCCTTTGATCCAGTATTAAGGTATTCTTGATACAAATACTAAGCTGGGTGGGGGAAATGCCCGTCCCAACATAAGGTCCCATTGTCGGCTGATGGGAGTTGCAAAAAAATTTGCAAGCCATTTCTGGAGTTACATACTTGGGTACACCAGCCGACTCTCGTGACGCGAACAAATCTACGTCTGGGACACCCCCACTCTCTGAACATAGCCTCCGCGGCTGGGGGAAAAATGCCACTCTGGTACTTTGCAACACCTTGTCCGGCAGTCTGCAATTTTGTGTAATCTCTCCGGGAGATGGGTGGCTGAGAGTATCATGAGAAGCCTCTTGGTCAGTTCTAACTTCTAAGAGCCTGATTGTCAGTTTCAGTAATACTAGGGATTGTTTCCCTTCTGATATCTGATTCGAATAAATCATGTGCTCTGTTTAAAGTCATCCGCTGACTTTTTATTGTTGCAAATATAATTATAATTTGTAAACTTTATTGCACAAAATGGTTCAAAAGGCGAACCCAATGTTAGGAGAATTCTCCACCAGTCAATGTCTGGGTCATGCAGAGAGCAGAAAATATGTGCAGTGAGAGTATAAAGAGAACACAGTACATATAAGCAACTAGCTTTCCGCCCGCGACTTCGTCCGCGTAAAGTTTTTTTTTTCCAAAATAAAATTGTGCCTATGTTACTCGTGGATAATGTAGCTTTCGAATGGTGAAAGAATTTTTAAAAACGGCCCAGTAGTTTTTGAGCCTATTCATTACAACCAAACAAACAAAGTTTTCCTCTTTATAATATTAGTGTAGAAAACCCCACCTATAGTATACAGGGGAGCTGGTATGGTGTCAAACTATTTTACGCGGACGAAGTCGCGAGCACAGCTAGTTCATTATATGTGGGTAATTGGGCGGGGTATTTCAAAAATAAAGCCGGCAATTAAATAATGATCTGATTAAAATTCGATTAACACAATTATTTAACAAAAATCCACCAATTCTAACACGATTTAATTGGATTAAGTCCAGACGTAAGCGATCCGTCGATTCCGTGCGTTCCGCTCCACGCTCGATTTAAAAGTGATATTAAATCAAGATGGCCGCGCGAACGTCACGTCAATTTGACGTTCCGCTAGAGTGGCGCCACTCTCGTCCAGAAATCAAGTAACTATTCTAAAATTATTTTAATTTTTACACGGCGCTTCCGGCACGCCGTCAAACACTTCAGCTTTATAATATTAGTTAAGATTGGATTGCCAACATAAGGTACTTTTTTATTTTTTATAGTAGCTCGGCATAATGGCTTCCCTTCGCCTGATGGAAAGCGAAAGTACAGAAGAAAATTGTATTAGGGCTATGATCTTAGAATAATAGGTTATTATTATAATAATAGGCTTTGATGTTAACTGCCCTTACAATTACAGGCAATCACAACTTGTTTAATACATGAACTATAAAAATAATTAGTAGGTATAGGTAATACCCACATTGAATATTATAATACGCAGTAGGGACCTTTATCATTTATTACAATAACAAAAAAAGGAAATGATTATCAATTTCACAGTATTTATACGACAGAAGTCAAAACTGGCTCGTCGGTAAACCCCAGCAGGGGTTATCGCGGAGATAACACAAGTCACCACACCACTTCTCCCACAAAACTAAATAGTTGCGGAAAAAACAAGCAAAATTTAGTTACCTATTTTCGGCTACAAATGTGGATGACGTTCGTTCGTTGAATTCGAGTACCTACCTAATAACATTACGAACGTAGGATATAATTTAAGAGAGGAAGGGAAACCGAAACGCTCGAATGAGGTTGTTTCAAAATGAAATATCCGACAGATGGCGTTTGATGTAGACCTGCGGGACGTCCAGCTGTCATGTGAGTGTCAGTTGCTATGTAAATGTCAGTGCATTGTCAAAATGAACCAATCGCGTACAGTTGGACCTGCCTTTTATCTTGTAATTTCTTTTTTTTTAAGAAAAAGAAAGGTAATTTAAGAGAAAGAGGAGAGCTATATTTTGATAGATGCTGTCAAATTACTCAAAATACCTAATTACATTTTACAATTTTAAGAGAGGTAGGGCATAGCGAATCTTCGTTCGAATTGATCCGCCCGGGTAGTACCTCCACCATATAGAATGCCGCAGCCAAATGACCTCCGGGTCGTGTTCCTGCCGGTGAGTATTTTCGCTATATGATTTATCGCTTATCTACTCGTATAAGAATTTGAGTGTCGATTTCAAAAGTGTCCGGATTTTACCTGGACACTTTTAAAAACCCCGGACGCCCTTCAAACTGGGACAAATCCGGGGAAACCCGGACGGATGCCAACCCTAGTCATGACAAGCCCTAACAGGTTCTTCCTTTTAGGAGAGACGTGTGTTACCCCTTTTTTTTTTTTTTTTTTTCGCCGGGGAAAATGCGTTTACGCATCCCCGTCACTGGGGGAGTGACGAGGTATGTGGGACTCACGCCGCCCTCAAGAGCGGGAGAGCGGCACCCTGCCTCGAGATGGAAATGAGGCAGGGAATACCCACTAAAAACCCCGGCCCCTCCGTCAAGCGCTATGGGGTGGTGTCGAGGGTCCTACGAAACATGTCCTCCAAGACACCACCAGCGCAGCCCTCTAGTAGGCTCGACAGGCACCCTTTAAGGGGGAGCGACAGGAGCGGCCCGAAGGGTGAGGCCGCTCCCGTCCGACGAAGACGGGGCTCTGTGCAATACAGGCGGCGGTGCCTCCGCACCGCCAACCCGCTGGACCCCGTCAGGCGGCAAAAACCGGCGGTAAGCTCGTCGCGTCCTGCCACCTCTACGCCGGCGGAGCGCAGGAGCGGAAGGATCATTCTCCCGCTCTCGCTCCGCGGCCTCCTTCTGGGACATTACTGCCTCGCAGAAGGAGGCCATAGCCTCCCAAGCTGGGCGGCTCCCCACCATGGCCGAAACGGCTGTGGGGAGCGAAACGACAGGCCCTATCGTGCCGGCCAGGGCGGCACGTTCGGTGACCCATGCAGGACACACGGACAAAGTGTGCTCCGCCGAGTCACAATCTGCCCCACACTCCTGACACACCGCGGATTCCTCCCTCCCGATCCGGTGCAGATACTTCCCGAAGCAACCGTGTCCGGACAACATCTGCACCAGACGGAAAGCGAGAAATCCGTGACGCCGATCAAGCCAATCACCGAAGATTGGCACCACGGCGTCTAAAAATCTTCTGCCAAACATGGCAGAGGCGAGGCCATCGGTCCACAGAAGAACTAAGTTCTCCTGGGCTTCTCTCCTTATTGCGCCAATCTCGGCAGCAGCAGGGCGGTCTCCACGCGCCCGCTCCGTCGCAGTCCAGTGGTATACACCCTGGCCAACACCTGTGCCTCCAGCTCCCAAGGCGGTGTACTAGCCAGGGCGCAAGACACGTCGAAACTCACTGTCCTGTAAGCCCTGGAGACCCTTTGGGCGATTGCCCTTTGGGGCCGCCGCAGATTCCTCGCATTGTCGACCCGCGAGACGACATCTGCCCAAATTGGCGCTCCGTAGAGCGCCATGCTCCGAATAATGCCAGCGTATAAACGCCGGCAACTGGCCTTTGGTCCCCCCAGATTTGGGAGGAGCCAAGATAAAGCACCCGCAGCTTTAAGGAGGCGCGGCGACAACTCCTTGAAATGTGGGCCAAATTGCCACCGCCTGTCCAACAGCAGACCCAAGTATTTTAGAAGGGACCCCACTTCTATTCTAGCGCCCTGAACGATGATGTGAGTGTCAGGGGGACGGCGCTGCTGAGGCCCATGAAAGTAAATGGCCTCGGTCTTCTGTAGTGCCACTCGCAGACCTAATAGCTCGATGCGTTGGACCAAAAGAGTCCCCGCAGTAGATGCCCGACATGCTGCCTCGCTGAAACTCCTTCCACGGGCCGTAAGTAGAGTGTCATCCGCGTAGCAGATGACACTCGTGCCCGGGAGAAGAACGCCACGAAGGATCCACTCGAATCCGATGTTCCATAACAGGGGGCCCAAGACGGACCCCTGTGGAACACCGGACTCGACACCGTGTCGACGCAGGACTCCGGTCTGGTCGATGTATGCCACCGACCTATCATCAAGATAGTCGGCCAGAAGGGACTTTAGATAGGCGGGAAGGCCAAAAAAGTTAAGGGCCTGAAGGATGGTGGCGTGGGGAATGGTGTTAAACGCGTTGGCTATATCGAATGATACAGCCAACACGCCATCCCCACGCAGTTCCGCCTCTTTCACGGTCTCTTTCAGCTGAGAGAGGGCATCTATAGTAGAGCGCCCCCTCCTGAAGCCGAACTGTCGGTCCGATAGGTCCGGTCCGACTCCCTGCAAATGTTCGTTTATGCGACCTGCCAAGATACGCTCAAAGAGCTTCCCGGTCTCATCTAAAAGGACGATGGGCCGGTAGGCCGACGGGGAGTCGACCGGACGCCCCTCTTTTCTTAAGAGACACAGTTGTCCCTCTTTCCAGGGTTTCGGGAACCTCCCGACCATACAACACTGGTCGAAAAGGTCCCGAAACCGTTCCTCCATCTGAGGAATGGACAGGGCTACCACTCGGGCCGGGACGCCATCAGGGCCGGGGGCAGTCTTTTTAGCACGGAGGCAGAGTGCCGCCGTCCTAAGTTCCTCCGATGTGACTGGAGGAATAGGCTCCACGACGGCTGCCCTGGCAGGGCACATTGTCGGCGGGGAAAAAGTAGTTGCCTGGGCCGGAAACAGGGCGCGGACCACTTCCCCTAGCAGGTCAGGCTCGAGAGTCTCCGTCAATGGGGGGCCAATCGGCCGCAGTTGACTACGCGCCGCCCTGTATGGTCTCCCCCACGGATTGTTATCGAGACAAGCATCTCGCGTCGACCTCTGTCTTTCGCCTCTCCTATGGCGGACTTGAGGACCCTCCTAGCCTCCACGTAGCAGGCATATAGGTGGTCCTCATCACCAGGCGTCCTATTAAGACGACGGCGTCGACAACGCTGAAAAATGCGTCGGGCCCTGAGGCAGGCCGTTCGGAGCTCCGCTATCTCCTCGCTCCACCAATAGACGGCCCTCTGCGGGGAGGGACGTTTGGACCGAGGCATGCTGGCATTGCACACCTCGGTCAGGGCGGTTCGCAGGACAGACGCGGCTGAGTCCACATCGGAACCGAGGGACGGAGGCATAAACCAGTCCTGCGCAAACGCAACCTCCTTGGCAATCCCTCGGTCCAAGTGCGATATTGACCACCTTGGAAAAGTTGCCATGCGTGAAGTGGCCTGAGGCGGCCTTATAGACTGGGTGGAGATCTCCCACCGTACGTAGCGGTGATCAGAAAGAGTCTCCACCCCATCAACCCTCCAGTTCCTAATACGTGCGCTACCCCTGGTGTCGCAGGCCTCCATAGTGCAATGTGGCGGGTTCGGGTTAAGTAAAAAGTCTGACTGCGATCAATTATAATGTCCGTTTATTGTACATTACACATCTATATATATGAGGAGAGATGCGTGTGTGCACTCGTATGTCGTACACACACTACACCTCGCCCTTTAAAAAGACAAAAAAATAATAAAATATACATTTTTTTGTATACTTAGAAGTTAAAAAGTAAAAGTGTTGTTGACGATATTATTATTATCTAATACATTTGTTTTGATTGATGGATTGCACAGATTCACAATATTATTATTTTTAATTGCACATTTTAAAATTAATACTTTTTATATTTTCAAAATTCAGATTATACACAAAAATTGAAACTGTTATACATTATATCTCTTTTCACTCATTAAAAAAAAACATTTCTAATAAATTTAAATAATCCTATAAATCGTATAAAACATTTCGATATTTATTTATCAATCAACATCTTGTCATTTCATTTCTTAAAATTCCTCACTACATTTCCTACTTTTGCATGCCATCTTCTTTATTCTTTCATCTTCTTTTTGTCAATATCGGTATAGTCATATCCTTACATCACACTTCTGTATTCACCTAACATCTTATTCACATAATTCTTCTATTCGTATATTACTCCTTTATTCGCATATACACTTATGCAATTATTCATTTATTCCACCTATTCATTAATTAACTTATGCGCTTATTCACTTATTCGCATTTCATTTATTTATTCCATATTTATTTTGGTACACAATATCATAACTCATTTATTTATTTATAGTCGACTTTACTATTCATCTTATTAACATACAAAATGGACATCTCATATGCCATTTGGGTTGTACTCGCAACCTATATACCTAATGGGGGTCATAATTTAAGTCTCTTTGACTTTGGACTCCAACTTATCTCACAGAGGAAAACTCGTTCACACCATGATCGAATGGAAGGATCCTGACCCGCAATGTACCTACCATCATCACAATAATATAATTATAGGGTCAGTAATTAAGACACTTTTTGGTCTCCAACAGAATTCGAAGGGGAATCTCGTTCACACCTTGATATTACTGAAGGACTCGATCCCTATTTGTACCTATCGTACATTTCGTATATCCGAGAATTAAATATAATAATCTTAACCTTTCATTCAATTCTTTCAAAAATAACTATCATTCCAAATGAATACAAAGTAAATAAGAACTTCATCGCTCTTGGGTGATCAATCCAATCGCATAATCCTTTCTTAAAACCGTATACTCCCATACTTCTAAAATAAAAACTTATCAGCATTCCTCATCCTGCATTAAATCAATCAAATACCTTTCCCATAACAACGCTGTACCTAATTGTACATAACAATCACAAAAAGATTTTTAATACAGCTACATAAACTCATATCTATCCTTTCAAAACAAAATTATTTCAATGTTATAATGCGTGCCACAAAAGATGAGACTTGAGAGACCGCGTTCGACCACTACTACCTACTTTCCTATTAAGATAGACTCTATACCAATCCGAATATTACCGTATAGGTACTTCTTGAATTTAAGTAAAAATTAAGGATAACATTTTGAACGACGGTACCTGCCAGGATGCCCCACTACTGACGCTCGGCAAGTCTCATCTTTAGTGGCACGCACTATACCTACATTCTTTAAAATCAGTTACCATGCCTAAATGGAAACACAATTCAATGAATAAAATTGATATCATAACACTTTCCTGCTAAGAATTAGGTATCATTCCAAATATGTTGCAATGTTTTAATTGTGCTTGTCCAGCAAACCTACGGTGGGATTGTTTACACCACGACTTATGTTACTACATACTTCGCTAAATTGACAACTTGCATTATTGCATGTGCATAATTCTTGTTACAACACCGATCGAAATACAATACTTGTTGTTTCTATCACTAACACATTTGCAACGCTTACCTATTAGAAAACAACGGAATCATATGACTTAATATATGTACATTGTACCTGGTAATATTTATAAAGTTATCTAAATATACCAATATCAAAAAAATATGGTTATAACATTCTATAAAAGTAGTATGCTTTACAATTTAACAATTTATTACATGCATTATTTTCTTTAATTAACAAAATTCAAACAAACATTTTCATTCAATTATTAGAAACTCTTTAAAAAAAAACAAATTGTTGCTAGTTGCTAGGTCAGCAATAAATACAGTTTTTCTAATACATAATTTCGTAAAGTACACACATTTAAGTTGTGAAAAAATATTCCAGACATTAATATCCACATAAAACATAATTTAACATTTAATTACGAAGCTTTTTGATAATTATTTCTGGGAAACTGTAAATATAACATTCATTAATGGCCAAAATTAAAATATTTCACTAAATTGACATTTATCCCTACTTATCTGTGCAACCATTTTTTACATCATAAACTCAAATAAAATAATTTTTGTAAAAAAAATCAAATGAACACAATCTATGAAAAATTTACTTTTAAAACAAAATATTTCCTTTTTATATTATTCAAAAGTACATGTTCTTATTAAAGAAAAAAAACTATAAATTTATCTACATAATCGTCAACAACTTATTAAAAATTATAAAACGCTACACAATATAAAAAAAATACACATTAATTGAATCATAAAATAAACTCTTCACTACATTTCATTAAATTTTGTTCCATAAACCTTGCATTTGTTACATTTCTTAAACAAATTCTTATTGCAGCATCTAGTTTACGAAAGTTATTTAATTATTTAATATTAAAATTCGTCTGATTTTAAATATTTTAACAATGTAAAAAAAATATAACGAATACTAATTAAGTAAATAGTTCAACCTTGGAGTAAATTTAGACACGTTGACGTAATCATGTAGGTAGTGGATTGTTGGTTGGTTGGGGGGGGGGGGGGGGGTATGACTGGATCAACTCCCGGCTGCGTCCACTTCCGACTCGAGCATCTCCCGGCAGCCTGCTATTAATTTCCATCCATCCGACACCAACATCTCCCGGCAGCCTGCTATTCATCTACATCGGACGCCATGGTCTCCCGGCGCCCTGCTTTTCAGCTTCCACATCACCACAAATGTCTTTCACCGTCTCACTCATTACAGTTTTTCAGCACCGCGATTTTATTAAGTTAGAATTTTGTCGAATAATTTATTTTAGATGTATCTATGTAATAATTATATATGTATATTAGTTATTTAATTGTCCATATTACTTTAAAATGTTCGTCACTCGCGCACCTTTAATAGTTCATTATTATATTTATCCGTATTATTAAAAGAAAAAAAAACCGTCTGCGCAGCGCCGCCGAAGGCAGCACTGGCAGGGTCGCCATGCAATGTGGCGGGTTCGAGTTAATTAAACGACTGACTGCGATCAATTATAATGTCCGTTTATTGTACATTACACATCTATATATATGAGGAGAGATGCGTGTGTGCACTCGTATGTCGTACACACACTACAATAGGTTGTAACCGCTTAACATCAGGCGGGCCGTAGACTTGCTACCCAGATTAATAAATATGTAGTTCATCATCCATCATCATCAGCCTATTGCAGTCCACTGCTGGACATAAGCCTCTCCAGTTGCTTGCCACCTAGGACAAACATCTGGAGGATATACCCATAATCGCCACGCTGCGCAGGCGGGTTGGCGATCGCAGGGCGTAGCTTCTTGCTCCGGTGACGCTGCTGCCCGTCATTGGTCTGTGGTATTTAGCTCCGCCTTCAATTGTGATGGTTATGCCGCCACCAGTCGGTTGCCAGCGCCTCGTTTGTTATTCGGCAGGATGCACCACGGGCGGGTGAGGTTGGCTTGGAGGGGAAAGATAGACCGCTCCCTTTCATACAATATGTAGTTACAGTGGTTTATTTCACAACGATACTTCGTTTATAATATGAATAGGTACCCATTATATTGCGCTCTCTGTCGTGGTATAGATAAACAATACAGAACGATAATGACATTTGCGGTAAACAACGTGACCGATAATTAACGATAATGATGAGCCATCTGCCGGCGGATAGCTGTGTGCTGGTGGGATGCGAATGAGTAAGACTCTGCTTTTGCGATATGCTTTTGTGTTCAACGGATTTATTATATTGGGAAATATTTTAAATAAGCTAAATAAATAACACAAGACATGGCACGTTGGGCCACACAGCGCCATCTAGCCCCAAACTAAGCCGAAGCTTGTATACTATGGGTGCTAGACAACTGATAAACTTACTTAGATATTTTTTTTTGTAAATAAAAACATATTATACTTACATAGTAAACACCCAGACCAATACAAACAGACATGTTCACGTACACAAATGTTTATACCGTGAATCGAACCCATGACCGTTGGTTCAGATGGCAGAGATCACTACCAAATGAGCCAACGAGCCAGTCATTTGTCACACGGTCACAGTTGATAACATATTAGGTGCATTGCCTACAAAACATACTCATACAAACATTTCATAAGAGGCAGGGCATAGCTAATCTTCGCTCGAATTGAGCCGCCCGTCCGGGGGCGGACCTCCACCCTATAGAATACCGCAGTCAAATGACCTCCGGGTCGTGTTTCTGCCGGTGAGCAGGGTTTCCGGAGCTCGTGGGGGGTTAACTGACCAGTTACTTGCTCGTTGTCACAGCGACTCGGGCTTCTCTTTCGCTTTCCATCAGGCGTAGGGAAGCCATTATGTCGAGCTACTAAAAAAAAATATAAAACAAAGTCGCTTTGGTAGTCTGTCTGTATGCTTATATCTTTAAAACTACGCAACGGATTGTAAGAGAGCGGCCTATCATCTTTTAGCTCCAAGCCAACCTCACCTGCCCGTGGTGTATCCTGCCGAATAACAAACGAGGCGCTGGCCACCGACTGGTGGCGGTATAACCATCACGATTGAAGGCGTAGCTAAATACCACAGACCGATGACGGGCAGCCTATGTCCAGCAGTGGACTGCGATGGGCTGAAGATGATGATCTACTTCAAGTATCTACTATAAAACAGTGGTCGCAGGTTCAATCCCCGCACACTACAAACATTTGTGTGCATGAACATGTCTATTTGTATTGGTCTGGGTGTTTGTTACGTGTAATACCTACTTATATTTATTTACAAAAAAAAAGTATCGTCAGTAAATTTATCAGTTGTCTAGTGCCCATAGTACAAGCTTCGGCTTAGTTTGGGGCTAGATGGCGCTGTGTGGCCCAGTGTGGCATTGGATTATTTGTTATGAACTGTTTTCCTCAAGGTGTACCTACATAATCCAGATTTATTCATTTATATTTTTATCAGCCGCATATAAATTATCCTGACCGCAAGCATTTTTATCCTTGCAAAGCAAAGCAATCATAAAAGTATATTGGATTTCAACTTTATACGTATTCAATAAATAAGATTCAATCTACCACAACAGTCATAATCGCTGTCCGCTTATCTTAACTAACTAGGTAATATTATAAAGCTGAAGAGTTTGTTTGTTTGTTTGAATGCGCTAATCTCAGGAACTACTGATCCGAATTCTTTTTGTGTTGAATAGACCATTTATCGAGGAAGGCTTTAGGCTATATAACATCACACTGCGACTATTAGGACCGAAGAAATAATGGAAAATGTAAAAAAAAACGGGGAAAAATAACTTTTCCACTCGGACGAAGTCGCGAGCACAGCTAGTACGTTTAATAATTAATCGATCAGTTATCCGGCTTTTGCACTTCACCAATAACATGACCACATAGGTATGTTACTTGGAAACACTCCGCTGACCTTGAGGAGCGCAAAGATTCACCATCGGTTACTGAACACACAAATCTATTTAAAGAATGTGTTTTTGATCGCAGCTTCGTCTGATTATAAAAGAGGTCAATAAAATGGTAGCGAATTCAGGGGTAAATATTAAATTCAAACATTTTCTTTTGCTTTAATTTATAAATTAGAGTCACAAATCTTTTATCGTACTAGCGAGCGTAGGCTAAATCAGCTAAAATTTATAGATTTTATGGATACGACAAGATATAAATAGATACTCTTTATTGGACACATTACACATTATAGGAAAACATAATACCTACAAACAACACATAGTACAATTAAGACTATTGTATTTTTATACATACCTATTTCATGACTATTTTTTGGCACAAACTCGAACCCGAAAATCGTAGGAGTTTCGCAGATACCCATTTGAAGTTTTCAAATGTTCAAGCCAGAATCCTCACAAGTTCACAAGTCACAAGGGTACCCATCTCTGGAATCTCTTAGCGACTATTGCTGAGATTTGGTAGGTATGTCGTTGCGACTATTTCATGACTATTTTTTGGAACCTAAACCAATTTGATAGACTTTGCCGTTTGCTTGCATCAGAGGTGAGGATAACAGCTTGATGTTCAAGCCAGAATCATCACTAACCTTTTAGCTATAACTAAAAAAATGCGACTATTTTTTTACTTGTGCGATTATTTATGACTGGCTCGATGGCTCATTTGGTAATGACCTCTGCAGCTGCCCTCTGAGCCAAGGGTCGTGGGTTCGATTCCTGCACACTACAAACATTTGTGTTCACGAACATGTCGGTTTGTATTGGTCTGGGTGATTACTATGTATAATTATGTATTTATTTACAAAAAAAAAGTAGGTATCTAAGTAAGTTTATCAGTTGTCTAGCACCCACAGTAGGTACAAGCTTCGGCTTAGTTTGGGGCTAGATGGCGATGTGTGGCCCAGCGTGGCATGTCTTGCGTTATTTATTTACTAGCTGCTGCCCGCGGCTTTGCCTGCGTAAACATCGGTTTGTCATAAAGAGCTTACTCTGTCATTTATCATGTACGCGTCTTTGTCTCTTATTTTATTACACGGGCTTACGAATGAATGCTCAAAAGATGATGAATATATAGGTATTCGATTCGAGTACTGAGAAATCTGAACATAGGTTGACACAGGACAAACACAATGTGCGCCCTGCGGTATCGGGCGTAGAATACTACCGAGGTATCCCTGCCTGTCGACTAAAACGGCCTTCGGGGTTGTGGCTTGCGCTCCAGTTAGCGGCCTCGAGGAAGACGACGACACGTGCCTCCGGGCACGTTCTTGCTGGTGTGCCGTTCTTGCTGGGCGGCGCAGTCCCGTCGGGTTTAGTGGGTATTCTCCGCTAAATAGGAGTGGGCCCCACAAAACCCAGGTGTCCCGTACCCAGGGCCCTGGTGTTTGCGTAAAAGCATTCCCGCCGTAAAAAAAAAGGACAAACACAATGTAGGTACATCTTGTTGGCCATTGAAAGCCGCGGCCCATTCTTCAGGAACCACCTTGTCTTAAGCTATGGTTCACATAGTTGTAACGACTTGGTGGTTTGGTGACGACTTATCTAGAGCGACATACACTCCCTGAACATAAATTATTCGAGCTATCTAAAGCAGGATCTGGATTTCCTGTGTATCAACAAATATTGAAAAGCCATGCTAAAAATACTATCTTCAATTTTTGGCTTTTCATTATTTCATACTGAGCATCCCTAAGAATATGCTGTGAAGGGTAATTTTCATCTGCCTACATGAAATTACCTAAAAATTATTTACCGATAAAATTATTAAGATTTTTTTTGTCTATAATGATACCTAACTATGTACATGTTAATACATTTTAAGTATCACGCCGACCAAAAAGCGACCACTTGGCTGTGTATGAATCCTACTAATATTATAAACGTGAAAGTTTGTTTGGATAGATGGATGGATGTTTGTTCCACTTTCACGCAAAAACTACTAAACGGATTTTAATGAAACTTTACAGGAATATAGTTTGTACATCAGATTAACACATAGGCTATGTTTTATAGGAATATTCACGCGGGCAGAGCCGCGGGCAGCAGCTAGTCTTAACATACTTCAAAGCGGTATTTTCTTCCGCTATACGTAATTAAAACGATTTTATTAGGCTGAAATATCATAATAATGGCGTTTTACCTTACAATAAAACGCTTATTAACGTCTTACCTCATTCGAAGCCTAAACAATGAGAGAGGCAACTCGATTTGACGACGCTGTGGCGGAAATAGTGCTTAATTTGACTAACAATTCCCCCGACGTATCCGGTACAATATTTCTCTAAACGTCCACCAGGTGGCGAAGTTGAGCTGTTTGAACGGAGCCATTTTAAAATCATTGTGATCTCATTTGCCAGCAGGCAGTTTTAAAAATAGGCTTCGAATGAGGTAAGACGTTAATAAGCGTTTTATTGTAAGGTAAAACGCCATTATTAACTTACTGTACCGTCATTCGAAGCCTAAACAATGAGAGGATGTTTGATATCGCCTGGTGGATGTTTTTAAGAATGTATCACAATATGTTTAAATGTATTAAAGCGAGTAAACGCAATCAGGGATAGATCATCATTCCAACAACACCTGAAGTGTTCCACTAATACGTAAGTGTAAGTAGTAAAGTATCTAAAGGTATAAAGTGATATATAACATGGTAAAAGACCCGATAATATGGTTAATACTGCTATAATGTAATGGAACAGGTACAATTACAATAACGTAATGACTAGTAGTTTTTGTATTGTGTACACGTACGACAGTTAATAGCGGTGAATAGGACATAACGGTCAAACCAAAAAATATTCATTGTCATTAATCTACCTGATGAGATAGAAATGCCAATAGGATATAAGTAGGTATGTAAAGAAATTGGCCGTAAAAGTTATATAACATACAATTTGTAATTAGAATAGAATAGATATACTTTATTGCACACCATACAATCGACTTAAAACTAGTAAAATGGACATTAGTTGTACAATTAGGCGGCCTTATCGCTGCAAGCGATCTCTTCCAGGCAACCTTAGGGTAGAGGATAAATTAAACAGACAGGGTGAGGTGAGCTATAGACTGAACAGAAATGGATGATAGTAAAACATAAATATTAAATTTGTAATTGTCAGTTATAATTATTAATTTGCTATGAGAGGGGCCATAGCAGATACCACGTTGTTTGTTGAGGTCTAATTTCTTGTACATAATATGTAATGAATGGAGGAAAACAGTAGTATTCGTTTGGCTTAGTAGTATACGTATAAACATTAATCCAGCTAAAATCCAGTCTTTCAGACCGGCCTAGATTAACCACAGGTTATGATTGGCAGTTTTCAGCTATTGTACTGAACAGATCACAGCTGTTTGTGTTACACACATACAAACAGCTACCTATATACAATCCAAAGTAGGCGAGGTACTAACAAAATAGTCAGTCACTATCATCATCGCTGTCATTGGGCGATGGCGATTTTTCCACCTAAGTTTAGTCAATATACTATTACACTTTAGTCAACATGCATACAAAAACACAGTGCATTAGGTGGGTAGCGGAAGCCAGTGGCATAGGACAACAGACCCACCATATTCTGAAACTGCCTTGAATCGAAATCATTGCAATTTGTATAGTGATTACACCAAGCTATTAATTTTATTTGTTCCTATTTTGTTTTGAGCGAGAAGCTTAGCAGACTAGAATAGAATAGAATATTTGTTCGCTAAAAGCAAAAGAAAGCTAGAATTTAAGAATAGTTTGTCATTAGACAAATAATTATCCATTAGCATATTAATGCTACACCGGGGTTGGCCAATCAGTAGATCGTGGCTATTAGTATGATAATAGTAATATTCATATTCATTTATTTGCAACTATATTCGTACATAATTAAACAACTTTTATCTAGTCTTAACTAATATTATAAAGCTAAAGAGTTTGTTTGTTTGTTTGTTTGTTTGAACGCGCTAATCTCAGGAACTACTGGGCCGAATTGAAAAATTCTTTTTGTGTTGAATAGACCATTTATCGAGGAAGGCTATAGGCTATATAACATCACGCTGCAACTATTAGGAGCGAAGAGATAATGGGAAATGTAAAAAAAAACGGGGAAAAAATAACTATTCCACGCGGACGAAGTCGCGAGCACTGCTAGTATAGAATATAGACCCTGTTAGGGTATGGCAAAACATTTGATACATATAAACAATTATATTTCTTAGTATTATATAACCAGCAGTCAGTAATAATAATTAATATGTCGCACGAAGTAAGTAAATCTTTGGTCCCATCAAGTTGGCTACCATTGTGCTACACTATCAGAGTAGGCTTATTTATTTATTTAATCTTATTGCACAAAGACAAGTACAAATGCCGGTTTTAATGCCCTGGGGCAGTCTGTTCCAGCTAACCATTGGGCGAGCCAGAAAACTATATCTTGGTGCGGTAACAGGCATTCCAACAACTGCTTTAATTAAAATCAACAAGTATACAAGTTATAGGTTTCAGCGGTGGACAAATTTGTAGCACCTATATAAGTTTGCGTTGTTCGCTGTGATTGAATGCGACAATTCACTAGGAACTGGAAATGGTAAGGGCCCTTCCCATACCTGGGAATGTTCACATTGTCAGCTACAACTGGTGTGAAAGTTCTGCTTGAGTTGGCTCCAACCAGGAATACGCAAAGCGAGACGAAGTCTTGAAAACCATCAAGTCTCATTGAGACGCGCCAATCAAGACTTGTATTAGTTAAGAAGATGTTATATGAGTGTGAGTTAGAACCGTGGCATATTGCTAGTCAACGACTTGGGCATTGGCTTGCGCTAGCTCTGCGGCGCCGGTGGCTATAACGTTACTGGTACCGGTACTTTGATCAAACTTGATTATTGCAGTTTTGTAACTACTATGTCGTTTCCGATATAACCCCATTAGGGGAATAATGTATTTATTAATGGCTAGTGTCTCAATAGACCAGATATTTTGTTTAGGAGAGGGATCCTTCCGGTCTCAGCTTAGAAATAGAAACCATGATTGTTTAGCAGAATTTGTCATTCAAGTTCCATTTTGTTCAGATTTATAGGTATCTAGGCCCTCAGGCCAGGTAAACGACTTTGCGCAGGACGGCTGGCAAGTGCTGGATGCGAGAGGCCCAAAATCGATCAAGGTGGCGAACATTAGGCCCAAGTCCAGCAGTGGACTGACACGGGCTGATTCAGAATTATATTTATGAATAAAGTTGAATGTTGAAATTGTACATTCATTTGAACTGAGTGAGGTAATATAGGTTCGAGAGTGTTACTTCGATAGTCGAGCACTAGCACACACAGGGGAGGCGTATATTCCAATAAGATTCCACAATCAGAACAACATAGATCGGTATTGGGCCATGGTATCTTTGACAAATATAATACGCCAATACGTTAGAAATGCTTTAGAAACTTTAAGCAAACTTCGCTTCGAGCGAAAACTTTTGATATGATTAAATTGATTCTTGCTAGCTTTAACCTTAACCTCAGGCTTAGCCCTGCCAGGACTTGGAGTATTTATATTGGCGATGGCTTTGCACCACGCTTTTGGGTAACTTTTGTAGTAAGCAACACATTATGGATGAGCCACCCTTTGGGGCGTTGTGGAATAAAGCGCGGAATGGGTAGAATATGCCAATACGCTTTTCCAATATAGAATAGAATTGGTCATTATGAGCATATTAAGTATAAGGTTAGATCGGTAGATATCCTGCCCTTGCAGAGTATTGAAGCGTAACCTTATTTTGAGTCAGGTTGGCTTGCGCAAACCCGTCGTATAAATTTTCATACCAAGGATAATTCGATCCCGGCGAAGTATTAACAATGGCCTGATAGGCATGCCACACAAAGGTAGTGGTAAGGCTTGTATACGTTTGCGCCATTACGTGCTTTGCACCACAAGTCTCCCTGACTCTTGAAGCGTAGAAACCTGAACGGGCTATTCGATGAGTCGACGCAGATCACCTGCTCAAATTTTTGTATAGACCCGAAGGCTAGGGCAAGGGTTTGTATACGCATCGGATGCAACATTGGTATGTTCTGTATCTGGTGATATGCCAGGTTACTTTGCACATACTCGTTCTAAAAGAGTCTCAGACTCTAAAATCTATGAAATACCCTGCGAGGGTATCTTATATGTGTTGTAGTTCTGATATAATCTTTGTATTGCGTTGTAGCACGAGCTAAAACGTTGTATACGCATAGAAGCGCGATACGCCTGACATGCAAATACGATTTGCAAAGAACTGGTTCTAAACAGTCACTGGACTCTAAAATTTATAAACCCTGCGCGGGTATTTTATATTCGCCGGACTAGATTCTGCAGTAGGTCCATTAAAGTTTTTGTATTGCATTTTAGCATAGGCTGAAACTTTATACACGCCTCGGAGCGCAATACGCCTAATGTGCAACCACGCTTTTCACAAACAGGTTCTAAAGAGTCACTAGACTCTAAAATTGAAAACCCTGCGCGGGTATCATATATTCGAAGGGCTAGCATGTGCAGTAGCCGCTTCAGATTCTTTATTCTGCCTTGTAGCATAGGCCAAGACTTTATATACGCAGCAGAATGCAATAAGCCCAATGTGCAAATATGATTTGCACAAACTGGTTCTAAAGAGTCACTTGACTCTAAAATTGAAAACCCTGCGCGGGTATCTCATATTGGAAGGACTAGCATGAGCATTAGCCCCATCTGAATCTTTACATTGCATTGTAGCATAGGCTAAGACTTAATGTGTAAACACGCTTTGCACAAACTGCTTCTAAAGTGTCACTTGACTCTAAAATTGAAAACCCTGCGCGGGTATCTTATATTCAAGGGACTAGCATGTGCAGTAGCCCCATTTGAATCTTTTTATTGCAATGTAGCATATGCTAAGACTTTATATACACAGCCGAGCGCAATGCGCCTAATGTGCAAACATGCTATGCACAAGCTGGTTCTAAATAGTCACTAGACTTAAATTTGAAAAGAAACCCTGCGCGGGTTCTTATATTTGACGGACTGGCTTGCGCGCAGGCCCGCTTGCACACACTCGCTAAGACTTTATATACGCAGCAGAGCGCAATACGCCCAATGTGCAAACATGCTTTGCACAAACTGGTTCTAAAGAGTCGCTTGACTCTAAATTTGAAAACCCTGCGCGGGCATCAAATATTCGAAGGACTACCGTGTGCAGTAGCCCCATCATAATCTTTATATTGCATTGTAGTATATGCTAAAACTTTATATACACAGCAGAGCGCAATGCGCCTAATGTGCAAACATGCTATGCACAAGCTGGTTCCAAATAGTCACTTGACTTAAATTTGAAAAGACACCCTGCGCGGGTTCTTATATTTGACGGACTGGCTTGCGCGCAGGCCCGCTTGTATTTTTGTACTGCCTTATACAGTAGGCTAAAACTTCGCATTCACATCGGGGTGCAATACGGCTATTAATGCAAATATGCTTTGCATACATTGGGCCATAAAGAGACTGAGAGCAGGTAGCAGTCACTCCAGAGTTTTATATTGAACTGCCGAGTAGGCTGAAAAGTAGCAATGCCTCCAACCGAATACACTTACGTAGTGGTATGTCGGCGGCTAGTCAACATAATTTAAATCTCGGCTAACAGCTTCCTTAACGAAGAGAACTACGCCCTTTTCACGGTTATATCTATTTATTTATTTATTTAAATAAGGTACACCAACAGTATTATGAACATAAACATTGTAGTTGTAAATTATACAGAAAAAATGGCTTGGACATAGTACCAATTAAAGGTGTACACAGCATTGGTTAACATGAAATATAAAGTAGCAACACAAACAAAAAACTTAACAAGACTTTACAGTAGAACAAAAATTTAACACGAGACAATCTACACTAATATCTACACTAATATTATAAAGAGGAAAACTTTGTTTGTTTGGTTGTAATGAATAGGCTCAAAAACTACTGGACCGTTTTTAAAAATTCTTTCACCATTCGAAAGCTACATTATCCACGAGTAACATAGGCACAATTTTATTTTGAAAAAAAAAACTTTACGCGGACGAAGTCGCGGGCGGAAAGCTAGTTCAGGTATATATCGGCATGTAAATATGTAGCAATAGATCGCCCGATATTTTATTGTAATTACGGCCCATATAGTGTCGTTGAGTTAAAATAAAAAATAAGCAACTACCATTGCTTCGTAACATTTGAATTTCAGATTGCGAAGCATTAGGTATCCGTACATACTCATAGGTATAACGTTTATTAAATGTAAAACTGAAATTAAGCATATATATAGGCTAAGCGCATAGCAGGTATGCGGCATATAAGGGCGTAATTACATTAATGAGTATACATAAATCGATTTCAATCTGAATTTCCCTCGTCGTTTCTATTTGGAAGCATAGGCGTCGGTAGGCAAGCAAAAATAAAATCTGCTATTAATTACACAACCAGCTTGTGCTTAAAACCAACAGGACATTATTTAAGTCGCTTAGCCTTATGGCCTCACACTACACGCCTTTATTTTCACCGACGCCTCCTCGGGGGAATGGATTCACTAGAAGGGCAGAAAGATAGCCACATCTTTCAAAGAAATTCGTGAATCCAATATCCAATAACTGTAATAAAAAGAAAAATCGAACGGTAACACCGTTAAACATGCAGGAATAAATAATGTACTCACGTTTTTTGAACGCAGTATAGCACTAACACAACTGTCCGTTGTGCGTCCGCACAGTTCGAAAAACGAATCACCAAATGATTTTAAAATGGCTCCGTTCAAACAGCTCAACTTCGCCACCTGGTGGACGTTTAGAGAAATATTGTACCGGATACGTCGGGGGAATTGTTAGTCAAATTAAGCACTATTTCCGCCACAGCGTCGTCAAATCGAGTTGCCTCTCTCATTGTTTAGGCTTCGAATGACGGTACAGTAAGTTAATATTAGTATTGAGGACAGAAATAACAATTTGGATTAGAAAAATGTTTATTAAGCATACACTGAGAGCAGTTTCGTCGCATCCAATCTAGACATGTGGCCCGTTATGAGCCTTCTGAGAATGCAGTTAGGTTTTTGGTTTTTGGATCTTCATTAAACTGTGATTCATTATCAGATGCAGAAGGTCTGTTTTGACCGTACACAATTCCTAAATTTTGTTCCAATTTGTTGATGAATGAGTGCCTCTGAAACTGAGCAATATTCGGGTAGACAACGCCGGTGGTTGTCCTTTTACGTTGGTCGTGGTTCACTTATAATATTTTCCGAAGAATTGCAGTCCGAAAATAAGCCGCACAATTTTAATTCACAATTATTTATGTGTACTTATTAGTGGCGAATTTATTTCGTATATTATATACGAGGTAAATACGGCAATAATTATATATTATTGCCGTATTTACCTCGATATCAGTACCTGTCATGTCAAATTGATAATTTCGCTGACAAAGTCAAGAAATGATAGTATCTATGGTGTATTCAAAAAGTTCTTAATCATTCCGTAACATATTTTTCCGAAATTCTAAATGAAAAAATTAATAAATCGTTGTAATTTATGGCCTATATGTTAATCTGATGCATAAACAATATTCGTGTAAAGTTTCACTAAAATCTGTTCAGTAGTTTTTGCGTGAAAAAGGAACAAACATCCATCCATCTATCTATCCATCCAAACAAACTTTCGCGTTTATAATATTAATATATATATAATATATATAAAATATAAAAATATATATAAATATAATAATATAATATAATAAAATATAAATATAATATAATATAAATACATATATATATATAGTGGGATAGTGGGATGGGATTTATTTCATGACTATTTTTCAGCAGTCGAAATTCGTTTATATTTAGATTTCAAAAACGAGGATTACAGATTTTCGTTTACTGTAGGTATTCAATATTGACGATTTATAAGTGCTTGCCTTAAGCCTATACAAATAAAGAGATTTTTGATTCGATTCTGATTAGACATCCAGACCAAAACAAAGACATGTTCATATCATAGGTAGGTACGCACAAAATTATTTTAAGGTCAATTCGTAGTCACTTTGTTTACTTTACCTAATTGGTTGAGATCAATCAAATATAAAAGACGACCTATGTTCCCTTCACGTCGTCATAACATCCATTTAGAAGCGTAATCACTTAGTTAATTAATTTGGTTTAAATTACTTTTAGGTAGTTAATAGGTCTATTGATAACATTTACTTTATTAAAGGTGGGAAATTCGTTACATTAGGGCAGAAATTATTAATGGAAAGAGCTGTAGGAAAGGAACTGCTCTACTGGTTATGACAAACGCAGCCGAAACGTGGACACTCACGGTGCGGCTAGTCCACAAGTTACCTATGCTAGGTTTACATGCGTGCCACGCAGCCCGGCAAGCAGCCTGGCAAGCAGCTCGGCGAGCAGCCCTGCCCTACACACTGCGCACGCACGTGCACATTCAAACAGACGAACAGGCCGTTCACATGCTTGTGCTTGTGTTTGTGCAATCATTGTAAGGGAGCGGCCTAACATCTTTTCGCTCCAAGCCAATCTCACCTGCCCGTGGTGCATCCTGCCGAATAACAAACGAGGCGCTGGCAACCGACTGGTGGCGGTATAACCATCACGATTGAAGGCGTAGCTAAACAGGTACCACAGTCCTATGACGGGCAGCAGCGTCACCGAAGCGAAAAGCTACGACCTGCGATCGCCAACCCGCCTGCCCAGCGATGCGATTATGGGTAGGGTACCTATATCCTCCAGATGTTTGCCCTCAGTGGCGAACAACTGGAGAGGCCTTTGTCCAGCAGTGGACTGCATTAGGCTGATCGGTGATGAGGTCACCACCGCAGTAGATTTTATTTATACCAAGGGTTAGAATAATTATTCTAAGTACCCAGCCAGGTAAACGCTGCTGCCTGTTTCCTGATATTCAAAAAGTCTCCATGGAAGCCTGTTGCCGAAAAAAAGTACCTACCTAATTAGGTCCGTCTTTTAGGGGTAGCACAGACGACAGACATTTTGTGCGATAGAGTTTGCGTCTGAGACATTAAGGGGCAGCGCAGATGACAGACTATCCGTGACGCACTTTTTAGTCTGTAATGCAATTAGTCAAAGTCAAAATACCTTTATTCACATAGACTTAAAATAAGCACTTATGAATCGTCAAGTAAAAAATAATGTAAAAATATAAAAAGTAAAGTAAGAATGTGAATAAAAGCAATTTAAAAGAAGCTACCGCCGTGTTCGGAAAGTAGATTTCTACCGAGAAGAAACGGCAAGAAACTCGGTAGTTACTCTTTTTAAATCGCCAATTGTTACATGTTTTGGTATTACAATATTTTTTAATATTTTAAAGTTAAACAATGCAAAATAAAAGTTGAGTTTATACAATGCAAAGTTTACTACGAAGCAGCAGTCCAAGGGATGTCGTCGTTGAGGAAATCTTCTACTCTATAATAGCCCCCTTTTATAAGTAAGGACAATTAGGTAGGTAGGTAGGTATACCTATGCAGTTTGTAACGCACACGACGCGCAAAAATCTGTCGCGGATATTTCACAGACTCAACGCACATCTTGAATCATTCTGTCGGCAGAGCTGTAGGGACCTAGATGCTCTTTTTAAATGTCTCAGACGCAGACTCTATCGCAACAAAATGTCTGTCGTCTGCGCAGCCCCAGTTAAATACCCCAAATGATGGGACCAAGGCTAGGTAGAGAGAGAGAGATAGGGATAAAGAGAGAGAAAGAAATATGGAGTTCGAGAGCATGTCATGTCACCCTACCCAAAAAATTGTCTGGAAGAGATCGCATACAAACAGCTGATAAAACCGCTTAGGTACCTAGGTATATCCTTATCCTTACTAATACCTATTATAAATGGAAAAGTGTGTATGTCTGTCTGTATGTTTGTCTTTCTTTGACGGCAAAACGGAGCGACTAATTGATGTGATTTTTAAGTGGAGATAGTTGAAGGGCTGGAGAGTAACATAGGCTACTTTTTCCCCCTTTCTAACCCCCCACTTCCCTAAAATGGGGGGCAACGCGGGCGAAGCCGCGGGCACAGCTAGTTTAATAGATGGTTATTCCTTATTGCGCACCATACAAATCATACAATTGACTTAAAAACTAGGTACCTATTACAAACACTTAGGCGGCCTTATCGCTATAAGCTATCTCTTCCATACAACCTTAGGGAAGAGGAGGATAGATGAATGTACTTCAGATGTCTATCATACTCTATGGTGTGCAGGGGTGCAAGAAAGGAGCCTCCCCGTGGCGCACCCTGGTAACAGCTAGACCCGGTAACGCAGGATCTAGACTGGCCAATCCTATCAACACAATGGTATGGTGTGCAGAAATGTATATCTATCTATCTATATCTAAAGAAAAAACCGGCCAAGTGCGAGTCGGGCTCGCGCACAAAGGGTTCCGTAGCAGCAAATATAATAAACTTAACCAAAATTACAGTTAAATCAACCTATCTCAAAAACTATAAGAGATACTTTGATCAAACCAAAAATCGTTGAAAGAGTTAATTAGCATGCATCACCTCTATTTTTTTTAGAATTTTATACCCCGTAGTTATAAAAATAGAGGGGGGGGGACATACTTTTTACGACTTTGAGAGCTGATATCTCAAAAACCGTTCACTTTAAGAAAAATGTTTTTTAGAAAACTTTATATCATTTTAAAAGACCTTTCCATTGATACCCCACACGGGTATGTACATCGAAAAAAAAATTTTCATCCCTCAGTTACATGTATGGGGGGCCCCACCCCCAATTCTTTTTTTTACTATTTAGTGTCATAATTTTGTAGCGGTTCATACAACACATATTCCCATCAAATTTCATCACTGTAGTACTTATAGTTTCCGAGTAAATCGGCTGTGACAGACGGACAGACGGACAGACGGACAGACGGACATGACGAAACTATAAGGGTTCCGTTTTTGCCATTTTGGCTACGGAACCCTAAAAACCGAACAATGCCTATACTGTATGTAGTTGCCTAACCGGTACAAGCATAGGTAGGTAGCTCAGTGACCATAAAATTAAATACCGTTTTGAAGCCTCTCCTTGAGAATCCGAACTCGCAACAACACAAAAATCCCACATCCAAATTGTATTTCACTACACTGTCACTGCACACATTTCATAATACACAATTTTGTCCATATGTGACGCGTTATACGAATGAAATACGTAAAATAATAATTTTAGCAAATAACTTTTGCTGTAATGACCGTCCGCAATGCGCTTGCGTCAAACACTGGTTACGACTTTTTTTTTTTTTTTTTTAATATATGCTTAACGGCTTTGGACGTATCCATCAAGCCTATCCGTTATTGCTTGGAACTTTTCTATTGGTATTCAATGACTGGTTACGACTGACTGACAGATGACAGATCATAGCCGGACGACAGAGTACAGACAGTGACAGATGTATAATGACATTTTTACTTTTAATGTTTTAAAGTCTAAGAAGCAATGCTAATTTATTAGGCTAATTGCTTTCCATTTCATTAAACAATACGAAATTCAAAACGAATTATCATACTTCGCTTCGAAACATTCACAAAATGCTTACATAACCTAATAGCCCTTCCAGGCATTGTTCGCAGGCATTGTTAGTTGGCGTCCGAATGGACGCCGAACCAACAATGCCTGCAAGAATTCTCTTTCTCTTGCATGCATCCGTAAGCTCGCCGCACTCATTTCTTCGAGCATGATTTGCAGTTCCGTGGATGTTACAGCAAACAGTACTAATCGGCGTCGGCAAAGACGGAGGCTCGTAAGCTTTGCATCTCCCTCATCAATACCCTTTGCGAACCACGAATCACCTAGGTGCTAGGTACTTAAAAAAACATCTTGTAAGGCGCAGGTAAACAGTAGGCCTATTTTGTTGTGGAGTTTTGTTAGTGTTATATACTTTGTAATACTGAAATCTACATTAATTTTATAAT